>JAVQJF010078166.1:0-16696 GCA_036023855.1 Gadopsis marmoratus | reverse complement strand
GGCGGCTGTGGCTGAGAGGGTAGTGCGGTCGTCCATTAACCCCAGGGTTGGTGGTTCGATCCCAGCCCCTGCTGTCCACATGTCGAAGTGTCTCTGGGCAAGACACTGAACCCCAAGTTGCCCCCGGTGGAGGCCAGCATGGCAACTGTATCCCTATCAGTGTGTGAATGGGTGAATTAGACTACTCTTCTACCTTAGATTACTGTTACAGCGCTTTGAGAACTGGTTTGGTTGAAAAGCGCTATATAAGAAAGATACCATTTACCATATTTGTATCATCAACTACTGTCTCATAACACTTTGCAAACCATTCTTCTTTTGTGGACCAGTGTATGCTCCAGCAGATGCTGCAGCAAAAATAAAAATTCTTACAGTTAGTAAGCTACAATAGCATTTTCTATTCTGGACTCTCTGGCACTCCATTCCTTTGAACGTCAGCAGATTACTATTGATCAACATGGCAAATATGTGTATTAAAACTCATTGCATGACTACTCATTGTATGACTTTGCTTTCATGAGCAAATCCATTGATTGTTAATTGAAATTAATTGATGCCCCAAAATCTTGGGGTTTAATTGAGACTTTACTTCCTGTTTCTCATCAAGGGTAGACCACTTCCTGAAAGTTGACATTGGACCTAAATCTTGACCCATGGAAAGATCCAATCATTGCAATTCATAGGATACTGGATGGATTTTCCGCATAAAACTATCTATGAACTTTCGATATATGAACTTTGAAAACCACATCAGCTGCTGCTTAGCTTCAGGTTGTAAGAAACTGATTTGCTCTGGGATTATGGTGTTACATTTTGGTTTGTTACAAGGACTTATATTTTTTCATGTTCTGACAATATACTGTGCATTAGCTTGAGTGTAAGCTAGTGTCCCCAAATTGCAGACTATGACTTTATCACCCCAGAACAGGTGATAGCGCTGATAGAACACTTCCTGTGAGGGGGAAAAAAAAGCTGACCGCACATGGATGGCCAAATCAATCAAGCTGAACAACAGAGATATGGTTTACAGCTCTGTCTCGCTCAGCTGAGATCAAGAAGACTCCCCAGGGTCTGAGCTGTTACTAAATATCATGACTTGTCAGACAAAAAGGAAGGGCAACAGATGTGTGAATCGATATGATAGAATTTTTTCAACAAGAGAGACAGATGTTTTTCTTAATGTGTCCACAGATGCTGGCTGGGTGGTGGCAAAAGCTTCCCATACGGCCGGCAGAATATAAATTAATTCAGAAAATGTGAGGAGGAAAAAATGCGCTTCGATATTTAACATATCAAGCATTATTTTTTCTTCCCTTTGAAGCAACCCCAAAAAGAGTGGAAATTATTTTATCAGGAATGATTTACCAACTCCAAATAAATGTGCATTCACAATATTCAGCTTTAAGGTGCCAGTTTATCTGTGACGGTCCTCTGATTGCTCAGTGTAAGACTCTTTGAAAGATGCATTTTCATTGCAAATGAGGCATACAGGTGTAGCTTTACTGAAAGCTGTCATGATTCAATTCAGTTTTATTTATATAGCTCAATACCTTAACAAAGTGATCCATAGCACTTGTTCATATAGAGCAGGTCTAGACCAACTCTATGTACAGAGACCCAATAATTCCCACCATGGCACTATGGTGCACATGGACTGTGTGGAGCTTGCATGTTCTCCTCATGCTCACTAGACATTTCCTCCTTAAAAAAATATATATAACCCCCCAAAACATGCAAGAAGAACAAACTGCTCTCCTGACCAAGACAGGGCATGGGCACTTGGACTTGGTCCCTGGTCGCCATATTGAAGGCTGACCACTGCTCCAGGCTGTCCTCAGGAGGAAAGACAGCTGGGATGGGTTAAAGGCAGAGGACAAATTTCATCGGGGGACGCAATCTGCATGAGTGCATCTCATCGTGTGACAGAAGACCTCACTAGGTTGGCAGTCACCAATCATTAATGTGACTTCCTGCACAACAACAATTTGAGAATTTTCAGTCAGGATTTATAGTGCACCACAGCACAGAGACAGAACTGGTGAAAGTTACAAATGACCTTTTAATTGCATCAGCTAAAGGTCTTGTCTCTGTATTTGTCTTGTTTGATCTTAGTACTGCTTTTGACACCACTGACCATCACATTTTGTTACAGAGACCGGAATATGTACTTGACATTAAAGGCACCGGACTAAGCTGGTTTAAGTCCTATTTATCAGATCAATATCAACTGATATTGATATATATATGTTAATGATAGTGATATCATTAACATATATTAACATATATGTTAATGATGATTCGTCCATGCACACCAAAGTTAGTCACGGAGTCCCTTCAAGGTTCTGTGCTTGGACCAATGCTATTCACCTTGTTATGATATAGCATTATATAAATAAAATTGAATAGGCAATATTATTATATTATATTATACACTCCATAATTTTTCATTATTATGCAGATGATACCCAATTATATGGAAATCATTGGAACAACTGAAATACTTCTTATTGACTAACAATATCTTATCTGATTTTCAATCAGGTTTTAGAAAAAAACACAGCACAACTACAGCTGCTTTAAAGGTTGTTAATGATTTTATTGAATCCTTAGACAACAAGCAACATTGTGCAGCCCTTTTTATTGACTTATCCAAGGCTTTTGATACTGTGGATCATGCAATACTGAAACAAAGACTTATCGGTACAGGATTGTCAGAACAAACTGTTTGTTGGCTTGAGAATTATCTATCAGGCAGATCTCAGTGGGTGCAGGTATTGTTTCTAGCTCTCTTGGACTCTCCAAGGGCGTGCCCTAGGGATTGGTCCTAGGGTCACTACTTTTCATTATATACATCAATAATCTCAATCAAAATGTTTCTAATGTAAATTTTCACTTTTATGCTGATGATAATGTGCTTGGACCAATTCTCTGTGTCCACACCAAACCAAGCACTTTGTCAGCTACAACTCGCTTTTAATATTGTACAACATACCCTGTGTGATTTAAAACTTGAATGCTGACAAAACAAAGTTCATGATGTTTTCAAATGCAAAATCAAAGTCACTTAACTGTCAATCTATCACCACTTTTCAGGGCTCAGACATTGACTCTGTATCTCAATACAAGTATCTCGGAATAATAATCGATGACTCATTCTCTTTTCAGCCTCACATTCAGCAACTGGTGAAAAGACTAAAGTTGAAACTGGGTTTCTATTTCAGAAACAAGTCTTGCTTCTCCTTCGAAGCTAAAAAGAAACTTGTTGATGCAACCTTTATGTCTGTACTGGATAATGGCGACATTATATACATTGTGGCGGAACTGAGGGCAGGGCCGGACGCTCCTCCGTTGCCAGGCAACGAGGACGAGCACGGTTGGGACAAGTGGTGGCAGGTGTGTTCATCCCGGTGGAGAGACTGCAACCACTTGGCACCTGGGAGTGGACACACCTGCCGCTCATCAACCCAAGGAGACAGTGAGAACCAATTGACGCATACTGTAAATTTTTGGAATTGCCGTGTATTGCACTTCTGGTTAAATGCCAAACTACATTTTGTTGCGCTGTACTTGTACATGTATAATGACAATAAAGTTGAATAATCATCATCAACATCAATTACCCCCTTTCCATAAGCCCCCCACCAGTCACAGCATCACATACTGCATGTTAAACTAAGACTAAGGTTTACTTAGTGAGGCACAGCTAATGAGCAGTTCAGACTTCAAAAGTTACTCGGGTGTTCTAAGGGTTGTAAGCATAAAGTTCTTGGGGCTAGCATGGCTAGCAGACTAACAAAAGCATTCCAGAAGTTGAAAATTATACTATGTTTAATCAACCAGTTTATTTTTACCTTCTGTTAATGTCAAGCAGCATCCCTCCTCTGTTCAGTTTTATTGAACTCATCTTCCTTCACATTTCAGGAGAGGCCATGTGGGTTGCTTTCTAATTACAGTAATGTAAATCAATTACATGTAAATTTCAATTTGTTCAAGACTGATATTTTGAAAAAGTCCAATTCAGACATCAGAAATTGCTTTCTATGTTAACAGACAGGACTTTTACATCTCTCATCTAACCACAGACACATCCAGACACACACATACAGTATGCTTACTGCACCTGACCTATAAATGTGAGTTGTCCATCAAAGCCTCCCTCCCCTCCCTTCTCATGCTGTGGGCAATTTTGGCAATGGCTTTGCTGTTGGGATGGAATATAAATAGAACAACTATAAAACTGATTTTTAATAGGTCTCGGCTCATTACGTTTCTGTGTGCGTCTTTGTGTGGGGGGGCACGAGATATGGCTGCCGGGGCAGTTTAATACAACAGTCATCACACAGAGCTACTGACTTCTTTTAGTGTAATGTTAAGTAACAGTCATGCACACAGACCACAAATGTTTGTCATTTGGAAAGTGATCTGTTGGTGTGGCCAGCTGAAGAACTCTCCACTGTTCCTGAATTTACCTTTTTGAGGGATTGAACGCATGGGAATTAAGCAAATTAAATTCCACTGGCCACACCTGGTCTCAAACCAGAAAAGCGGAAGATTAAGTAACAGAAAACCACCATCCATTTCATACCAGTCTATTCAACTTTTCAAGTAGCACGAGCAGTCAGATGATCAGACACGTTATCTGCAAGAGAAAACTAAGGCTCACCGCCTTATTATATTATATATTATTATTACCCAAAATGATGGATATTAACATCAATGACAATTTACTGATTAGCTTTTATTTGCTGTACCATAGATTTGTGTGCACAGTTTCCCTGTGACATGGAGGATAGTTACTGGCATTTGAAACAGAAACATTTCTGCCAAGAAAAACAAACCAGGTTCCGAGAGGTTGGATTCACCACAAAGTATGACACTCACCAGACAGACTGCAAGTAACAAAAGGAGTTTTAATCAAAACGTATAGGAACAAGGAATGGTGACAAACTAGAACTCAAAGTGTCCGTCGTAATCAGGTATCTCTCTCGTTCAGATTGGGGTTCTTGCCATCAACCCCCGTCGGCGAGCTCTCCACCTTCCCCTCCTCGGTTGCCGACTGAGGCTCTTTATGTCACCCCGCCAGTTGATTGATCCGGCGTGGCGATCATCACCTGACGACTTCCAGGTGCACTCCGGACCATGTGGGTTGAACGGGACGTACACGCCCCCCCAGACTTGGCCTGGCCCCCTCTTGGAGCTCCGTGGCCCAGGCCTCCAGCCTGGTCTGCCACAAGTTATATACAGAAAATGTCCTGCTCTTAGAGGGAGCTCTCAAAAGATTTGCACAGCAATGAGTATTCTGCAAGGACAAGTATTCCCCCGTAGATAATCCCATATGTAAAGTTAAATATGTCAAAGATTTGCACAAAAGGAGTAGGTGTGGGCAACAGCGGTGGCATGCAGGTATCATCAGAGTAATTGTGAGAAGTGTTAGGTTGTAATGGCCGCACTGCAGACCTGAATGAATATGATTGGATGTTGCTTTTCAGCTGGTAGCCTACAACTCATAAATGAGCCAGTGATTCTTTAGCATGAGTCAAACTGCAGATGCCAATCTTCTGATGTAACTGCAACTTCAGTGCTCTGTTTATCACTAGGCTCCATTTTGGATGGACCCACTTTCAATTTTACCTCCCAAAAAGAGGTATTAATTAAATAATCTGCTAATGTTTCTTGCCCGGTCGGACTTTTGTAGTAATGCCCCCAAAGTTTCCATATCTGTGTATTGTATTTATATTATTCATTTGACTGGTTTCACAATTGAAATTTAAGCTTACAGACCTCTGACAGTGTTCTGTCTGTGTTCTTCCTGCTCTCTTGTGTGGTTTCACTTTAGATAAAGATGGTTAGAGCCATCTACCCTGATGCCTGGGCAGACTCTTAGCATGTTGTTATTAGCTGTAGTTATTTATGCTGGCTCCTCATTCTCTCTCTCTCACAATCATCCTTTATGTTTTGGGTTTTGCCTTCACAAACCCACACATATATTCAACATTACAACCACCACTAAATTACATCCTACAGATACATTTTTTACATTGCTTTTGTCTTTGTTGTTCAAATTACTTTAAATTCTGTGTGGTCTCCCTGTTGTCGCTTAGCTCTTGCTCATGGTGGAATTGTTGGGTCTATACATATAGAGTTGGTTTAGACTTGCTCTATATTAACAAGTGCTATGCCATAGCTCTGTTATGATATGACGCTATATAAATAAAATTGAATTGAATTGAATTGTCTAGCTCACTGTGTATGTGCTGCATCAAAGTTCCAAATCTAAACTCAGGCTGTTTGAACCTAGTCCCTCGCTAGCCGTGTTTCCATAATTGTATGTTTCTGTGCATTTTGAGTTTTCACATTAGAAAAGCTGTATGGAATTGCCAGAATTTGATCAAACTTCCTCTTGCATGAGATGGTTTTTGCCTTGGCCAAAAAAGAGATAATGAACTGAATGGGATATGGAAATGCCTTTAAATGTAAAGTTCTGATGTAGCAAATGTTTAACTCACGTGACTGATGACTGTTTCAAGTGAACCATTCCGCATTAATTTGTCTATGTCTCTGGACAGCATGAAACATGGCCGATACTAGATGACACGAAAGAACATTTCAAACAATAGAAATTCCTGAGATCCTCTCTGCATTTTTCTCCTGTAGATTGGTTAGATTAGTGGTTCTCAATGGGGGTGTTCAGAGAATGTTGTGAGGTGCTGGATGAAATATTTTGGAAAGAGGGGGTGGTGAGGTGTTCTTGGGGTGCCTTTGTATAAGGCAAGACCAGTTGAAACTTGCAAAAGAGTATGGTCTGCAACATTCTAAAACCTGCCACAAGGGCCTGTATGTGCCTGTCCACATTGCTTTTTTGTATTCTGAGTGCTAGCGTCTTTTATAAATTGTTCCCAATGAGAAGTGAGATTAGGTGGCCACCTAGAGAGAAAGCGCTTCACCCAGCAACTGTTTTCAGAGCCGCACTGAACATGCTTGTGGCGTTACTGTAGCTTCTTTTCATGCAGTCAATCATATATTAGATGGGGCTCGTCACCCTAGTAACCAAGAAAATGGATGCGAAACTTGTTCTGGACCTGATCTTTATGATAGGCTATGTAAAAAGAATTTTAATTTAAAGAAAAGCCCATTTGTGGGAGCAGATGGAGTCTTTTATCACCCTACTCATCATAAGCTTATTAGCTGTAGTCACCCACCCTAAGGTTGCGTTCAGATGTTGCTGTCATAGAAACAAATCCTACGTGCAGCATTTAATTTTTTATCTCACCACAAGCGCTTCATCTCAGCACTCCCCAACACTCTGCCAGAAAAAAAACTCAAGAAAAAGACGTTATGTCGAGATAGGCCCAGCACCCTGCTTGCGCTTTTCTGCCAGAATAAAATGCAACTTAAGGGCTATCATCCAGATAACACATCCTATAACACTATTCATGTGGCTTTATTGGCATGACTGTAAACAAGACAATTTTGCCAAAGCATATTAACACAAACTTAATAACATAACATAATTAAACAATTTTCTGAAACAATATAAAAACTAGAATAACACAAAACGATGTCAGACCAAACTCCATTGAAAAATCAGCCAAATGAATTCTGCCAAAATGTTACATGATGCATAATATGTGAGTTTTATACGTAGTGTTTTTCCTTTTATGAGACATTTGCAAAATGGCACAAAAAAGATAAAATGCCATCAGTATTCTATTGAATATCTTAGCTATGGGTTCATACTTTCTCACCCAAATGCACAACTTCCTATGTGTTTACAAATGAGGCTATGAGAAACATGGTAGGAGCACCATCAGCAGTCTTTTTGCTAGGAAGACCAGTCAGACTGATAGTGGGCTAGTAGCATCATATAACATGTCCCTGCTGATAGAAAAATGTGGACAGCTGTTCACAATTGGAGAGAAGTTAGTGCTCCGTGCCATAAAGGAGGTCATCTCTTCTGTGATGGAGCGTGACCCCACACTGGTGCTGAAGTCCATCCCAGTCAGCAATGACACTGTGGTATGCAGGATAATGAAAAGAGTGCTGATACAGAGGAGGGGCTGTATGCCATCCTACGGGACTCTCACTTCAGCCTTCAGCTGAATAAGACAACCACCTCTTACAACAACGCTCTGCTGTTGGCCTATGTCTGCTATCGGGCCTACAAAGTCAGGAGATGGCTCAAGAATATTTGTTTCCAAATGTCTGGAATCCGACACCAAGGGCCAGACCATTTTTAATGCACTTTATGCGTATCTACAAGAGACGTGAATCCCAGTCACCAGCATCCTCGCATGCGCCACTGATGGTGCAACCTCCATGGTTGGCAGGTCCCGTGGCTTCACCGCTCTGCTGATGGAGCAGGTCCCACATATCCTCACAGTCCACTGTGCCTTGCACCGCCACAACCTTGTGTCCAAGCTAAGAGGCAGTCATCCACATTCTCACTTCCATGCTAGATCTGTACAAGCAGAGGAAATGAGCCTAGTGTTCATTTCCCGCAGTTGACCAAGGTGATTAACCATTTTTCAAAAATAATGCTAAATAGATATAATTGTCCCACTATTTTTATACTAACTAATTTATTTGATTAATATATACACACTATGTTGTAATGTTTATTATATTACCATGTCTGAAAATATAGGCTTATATATGCATTATAAATATAAAGAAACACTTATTAATAGACTAAGACGCATTGCGAGAATTTTGGGGCCCATGAAAGAAAACCTATAGGGACTCTAACATAGGAATCAAAATGTTTGAGATTAAAATATGGCGTTAGATTTATGTAAGAATGCGCACACGTGTGATAAATCATGCTCACAAGCAAATTATAGTACTTCACGCGAGCAGATATTAACATCCACTTGCAAAATAGATCTTGCGCACAAATTCAACAACCGAGAGGTGTTTTCACAGCTGCGAGCGAGCAACTAAGCAAATTGTTGGGATGTTAGACAAAGTCATCTACCAGCATCACTTCCATGTAAATATTCAGGTGTTGTCTCCACTGTTCCGTCTGCTGCGTCTTCAACTCCAAACATGTCTCAGGACTCAGCTGTCAATCAAGGTTCAGAGGTCATTGAAAGTGACCAATCATGAGAGAGCCAGTGCCTCCCTTGGTGTCCGCACCCTAACTGTCAGAAGTAGCTCAAATGCATAATTAGCTAATTAGGGAACCTGTAAATAGATAATTAGCTGGTCTGTCTACACTGACTTACCACTGAAGTTCTTCTCTTGTTTTTCTTGGAAAAACTTGGTAATTTTTTGAATTTTGTTTAGCTGTATTTCTCTGTTTTCTTTCTTTCCTGGTAACGTGGTTTCTTTCTTGAAGATGGCATAGCTGTATCTCACTGTAAAAGCAGGATAGTGCTACATCCTGCCTGACAGCTGGAGCAACAACTCAGCAGTGGTATGTTTTATTTTTTTAACCCTTGTTTAAGTTAGCTTCTTTCCTTGTAAAGTTTGCCATTTCTCATTGGCTTCTGCTACCTAATTAATGTTTGTGTGTCAAATTTCTAACCGTTTCTGACTGGCTGCTGTATAATAGAAGTGTGTTTAAAAAAGTGAGTAAAGCTCAAAATCCTTATAGCTTTTATTTCCATACATGCAAATGTATTGGGAACACTGCACATTCTATTCCAAATCAAAACATGAAGAAAAATGTATGAATTTTGTTATTATTTTACAGAAAGTGAAGAAAAAGGAATTTTTATGCTGTTCAAAAAAATAGCAGTGTCTATATTTTTCCTTGTGAATGCAAACATTTACTGTACAAACTGAAAAATGCTTGAAGATTTAGCTTTTCTGTGAATCACTAAACTGTTATTTAGTTGTATAACCCCTGTTTCTGAGAACTGCATGGAGCCGACCAACTTCTGGCACCATACTTGGGCAAACATATAAAGAAGTGCAGAAACTGAGGGCTGCTCAGCTAAAATGATCTCGAATGCTTTAAAATGGCAACCAAAACCAGAAAGACATGGAAGAAAACAGAAAACGACATGTGCTAAAGCGGTTACAATTTGCCAAAGAACACATTTGGCCTATAGAGAAATGGCGCAACATTTTGTGGAGTGATGAAAGCAAGATTGTTCTTTTTGGGTCTAGGGGCCGCAGACAGTTTGTCAGACAACTCAAAAAACACTGAATTCAAGCCACAGTACACTGTGAAGACAGTGGAGCATGGTGGCGCAAGCATCATGATATGGCGATGTTTCTCATACTATGGTGTTGGGCCTATTTATCACATACCAGGGATAATGGATCAGTTTGAATACATCAAATAATGTAGTCCAATCGTCCTGGGCTGGGATACCTGTGCACAGATGCCAGAAGTTCAATCAATATGAACATAGAGGTCACAGTGTTTATGTCTCATGTGCTGACTTATACACCCAGTTTGCACTATATTTGACATTCTCTTGTTCATGTGAAGAAGCTCATTGTTTGGCATCATCAAAACACTGTCTTGTGTATGTAGTGTTCTTGTTTTGCTGGTTGGGATTTTGTCGGGAGCTTCACTGCACTCCAGAAATGGTACTACATCAGCAGAAGGTTATCTGCTCACCGTGGTATAAACTACAGACTAGTACAGGCGGTACACAAACTCCAGCACGATTTTGAATATCTGTCCCAAGTTACAGTTTATATCTTATTGAACTGCGTTTCTTCTCACTCCATGGGATTCTCATTCTCCTCTTGTTATTCTATGATCCAGACATTTGTGGTTGAAACGCACCACATACTACAAGTTAAAACTGTCAGGCTCATTGCAACATCCTCACCGTACAATACAACACAGAAGGTTCAATCTTCCAACCATAAGCAGCAACGCAGGTCAAACCGTCTAAGCTTCACGAGGCAAAGTTAGCCAAATTGTTGTTTTTTTTGTTTAAAAGAGGCCAGACTTGTAGGTTGCAATAGGTTTCAGTACCAAAGGTCTGACTGTAGGCTTATAAACCTTTGCTGCCCTGATCTCCTTAGGCAAGTCATTCATAAACCATTCATAAGGTGTCCAAACAGCAAACACGGTATCTTCCATTTAACAACATTTTGGAAAATTCTCTGTCTCTTGATGGAAGTTAGATAAGAAGAACAATATCACTAAGCTAATCATCTGCACGCTAAATATGAAGGTACAGCCAGCAAGCGATTCCCTTAGCTTAGCATAAAGACTGGAAACAGCTATCCTGGCTCATTTCAAACAAACAAAAATAAATGTATGGAATTTAAAAAAAAATTTAATTCTACATCATAACACATGTCTTATGTCTATATTACACAAGAAAACCTCAAGTTGTTCTTCTTGTTCCCAGAGATTACAAAATGGATGTAAAAACAGGATACCAGAGTCAAAGAGGGTGCCCATTTAAATTGCTCACAGAGAATAAGCCAAAAAGGTTTTCTAGTTTGAAGTTTGCTTCCTGTGTCTCTCCCACATGTTCCTGTCACTGCATCCAACCAAGAATTTGTTCCAACACATAACTGCAGCTTGATATTTTTTAGTGTCATTAAAATTTTTGTACGGATTAAACAAACAAGTGTGTGTTAGTTTAACTACGTTAATCGTCTGCTGACAGCTTAATATTTGGTTGACGTATATGAGGCTGGTATCCTTCTCATTAAACTCTGAGCAAGAAAGTAAAGGTAAAGTTTTTGTCTGACTCCTCTATGTTGCTTCTCTTGAGGTCGGTACCCTGACACATTTAATTTCCAGCTCTACCTGTCAGACACAACCCAAAATGTAAGTCACTTTGGATAAAAGCATCTGCCAAACAAACATAATGTAACTATGTGTACTAAGGAAGGACACCTGAAGGACGTCACCGACCCTCTCCTGGACCCAACTGCAGTTCACTACATCCTCTGACACCTAGACTCCCCAGGAACCTACGCTAGGATCCTGTTTGTGGATTTTAGCTCTGCCTTCAACACCATCATCCCGGCTCTGCTACAGGACAAGCTCTCTCAGCTGAACGTGCCTGCCTCTACCTGCAGGTGGATCACAGGCTTCCTGATGGACAGGAAGCAGCACGTGAAGCTGGGGAAGCATGTCTCTGATTCCCGGGCCATCAACATCGGTTCCCCTCAGGGCTGCATCCTTTCCCCCCTACTCTTCTCCCTGTACACAAACAGCTGGACCTCCAGTCATCAGTCCATCAGGCTCCTGAAGTTTGCGGACGACACCACCCTCACTGGGCTCGTCTCTGGTGGGGATTAGTCCGCCTACAGGTGGGAGATTGACCATCTGATGACTGGTGCAGCCCGAACAATCTGGAGCTCTAAAGACAATGGAGTTGGTAGTGGACTTCAGGAGGAGCGCAGCCCCACCCTCCCCCATCACCCTGAGTGACTCTCCAGTCAGCTCTGTGGAGTCCACCATGAAAGCACAGCAGAGGATGTACTTCTGCAGCAGCTGAAGAAATTCTGCCTGCCAAAGACAATGATGGTTCACTTCTACACTGCCATCATTGAGTCCATCCTCACCTCCTCCATCACCATCTGGTACGTTGCTGACAAGGACAAGGACCAGGGCAGACTGCAGCGTATCATTCTCTCTGCTGAGAAGGTGATTGGCTGCAGTCTACCTTCCCTCCAGGACCTGTACTCCTCCAGGACCCTGAGGCAGGAAGGATTGTAGCTGACCCCTCTGACCCCTCTCACCCCGGACACAAACTCTTTGAATGACTCCCTTCTGGCAGGAGGCTGCAGTCCATCAGGACCAAAACCTCTCGCCACAAGAACAGTTTCTTCCCATCCACAGCAACAAGGCCGGGACCCCCTGTGACACGGACACCAATACCCCCATAACCCCCCTCCCCAGCGTAAGCCCCAAGACGATCTCCATACTGTGAACCTTGCACATACTCAGATAACATTTTGCTCTCCATATTCATTCATATTATTGTACAGTTTCTCTCAAATTTGATCTTTTACCTTATTTTATATTTCTTCATAATGCACCAATTCACCAAAGCAAATTCCTTGTATGTGAAAACCTACTTGGCAATAAACCTGATTCTGATTCTGAGGACTAAACTGTACCTGCTTTCTGTGCAATAGCCTCTCTGAGGATCTTATCACAGGGAACCATCACCCCCAGGTCGATCACTCTGAAAGACAAGAAACAGCCGATGGAAAACACCCACACAAACATTTATTTCAGCTAATATCATGTTTGTCTTACGGTTTTAGTTTTGATAGCTGAATTCAGTTCTTCCTTTTATGGATTTAAATTGTAGATTTTCGTCTGTATTGACAAAATCTAAGGTTAATGTGTGGGGGAATAGTACACCACTAATCCAGGACGTGCTGGCCCTCATGTCCCTGTACACACATTACACCTTCTAATGTAGGTATCTAACACACACACACACACACAGCCTCTCTTCTCCCATAATGCAACACTGTGCCCTGTGGGGGATCTAAGGGCACTGTGAGGTGAATTGTCCCTAAGGGCGTTTTCACACATAACCTGTTTGGTTCGGTTAAAACGAACCTTGTGTAATATCTCGTCATAGGTTTATCTCCCGTTTAATTTTGGTAGTCTATCCTCGTGTGCATGTTCTAGCTTTATTTCCTGTCTTTGTTCTTTTCCTGCCAGTTTTGCATTTAGGTTCACCTGTGTTCTGGTGCTCACCTGCCCGATTCCCTGATTACTCCCTTTTCAATATACACACCCCGTTTTAGTCCCTTTGTCCTCGATTCATCCTGTTTTCGTCACTTTTTGCTACTGCTTGCCTTGTGTTGAGTTTCCATGTAACTGGTTGCCCCTTTTGGATGTTCCTCGTGCTTTTTTCTCCCGACTTGGACCTGTTGCCTGTCTACCTGTATTACCTGCCTGTAAGCTCATCACAGATATCTGCATCTGGCTGCCTGTGCTGTCTGTGTTTGGGTCTGGTCAGTGCAGTTTATTTGGGCAGGTGGGGATACAGTTATCGCACTCCGGTGCAGATCAACACAACCATACTGAGACCCTTAGAGGAAGTGGTCTCGCGCCGGTTTCAAACGAACTCTGGAGAATTTAATTTGTGGTGGTAATGCGATCCACCACAAATGGATCCTGGTAGACTCCGCAGGTTTGAGCTAAACCGCTCGTAGCCACATGCGTTCAGTGATGCAGCAGAGCCCACAAACTGTTTCTAAACTGATACCAGCAGCTAGCTGGAGAATAAACCAGCAAGGTTTTCTCACAGAAATATGCACTAGTTCAGAACACTGCATTTACTTTCTTCTTCTCTGATCTTACTGGCGGACAACAAACCAACGTCAATGGTGCATCCTGCCACCTACTGTACTGCGTGTGTAACATTCAAGACACATCGGACCAATAAGTCGAAGGAATGTTATCACATGGTATGTAGTTCTCTGTGTGAGAGGAAAGTATAGGTGTAAAACGGCCTTGGTGTTCAGTGAGTCGCTTAGTGAGGCCAGCAGCAGACATATGCTGCGAGTGTCTGACAGTAGAAGGCAGGACTTCAGGCTGCTGTTGCCCAGTAATACACTGTAAATAATCCCAGACTAAGAGTCTGCTTTCTGACTGGTTGTTTTTAAATGTCAATTCCAGTCAATGACAAATATATTGACTGCACACTGAATCTACTAAAAGGCAGTACTGTAAAGCTTCAGCAGCAAACCAGTTTTACCTGAAGTTGTTGCAGCCGAGCACCACACCTACGATATTCTTGCCAATATCATGGACATCTCCCTTGACTGTAGCCAGAACTATGGTGCCCTGATAGGGATCCTGCAGAACACAGAGAAAACGTCAGTGGAAATGAGGGACCAGAGAAGAGGAAGAAATCTGTTGTAGAACTGCTCTCTATAATTTGACTATGTTCTCTTCGATCTTTATCATGCTGATATTTAGGCACTGAAACTACCTCAGCTAATTTACTGCAAAGATGTCCCGAACCTAAATCTGTGGGATTGGGATTTTGGCATTGTTTGACAGATTGTACTGCTACAAATCTTTTATCTTTGTTCGCAGGTCCGCCAGTTATCACTGGAACCGCTCCTGAATCGTTTTACCTCAACCTTCAGCCAGACTTCTAAAGCGCTGCTAACGGCTGAAACCTGCCCTTCAAATTTGATATATTTTGTATATATCTGTACATATAGTATTCATCCCGAATGAAATGATCAAACAACATGATTTGGACATCCCTTTTACTTTTTTAAAACGTAAAGCACCTGTAGTCACATGCCATTACTCACACAAAGGGTGTGTGTTTCTGTCAGCACAAACAAGTAAAGAGCCGCAGGCGGCGTTCCAGGAGGAGACGGCGAGACCCCCCAACACGAGTGAGAGAGACGTGTTAGTGTTATCGTTTGTCCCATTTTCCCTACACGGCTTTGAATAAAGACAATTTGTTTCTTGAGTTCTGGATGGTGAGCGTCCTATTTTGTGGTGAATCCTGTGTCTCGGACCCTGGTCTGTCACAATCCTCACTAACAGCAGCTTTTCTTCCATTAGCAGCTGCAGTTGACCAGTAGGTGGGTGTCTGTTTCCTTGTGACACTGCTGGTATGACTCATCCAATTTGTTTACTGCCACTGGCAGTCAGGAAGGAATGACACAGAACAGAAGTTATGAAGGCAACTATGGTTGCACATCACGTAGCACATCACGTGACTTTGTTGACATAAGACCTCGACCTGCACGGACACATATCCACTTTGTTTAGTGCCACTGGGGATCATCCAGAAATTCACAGAACGTAACTATGGTTCTTTGTAGCGTCCGATATGCAATGCATGTTCAACAAATCTTCTGGTGCAGTCCAACTTGAACAAGTCATCATTATGTTTCTTACTTCCTTATGATAAAGGCTATATAAATAATCATCCTTTATAATAATCCTTTATCAGTCCCTCCGTGGGGAAATTGAGGGAGCATTTTTCAACCTTAATCTGGAGCCATCCCAAAGACACAGATCAGAGATTAATGGATGACCAACTCTACCTCGTGAGCCACTGCCGCCCATGAATGGACTTAATGTAGATACACCATGTTCAACTAGTATATTGTGATGTCACAGATGTAGGTCTCCAGTGAAAAAAGTTGTTAATCTTTAAGGGAACACCTTGGTCAAAGTGAGTTGAAGTAATATGCAACTAAGAGCATACATATTGAGTAGAGACTAACCACGTCCTCAGTTAACCCAGACAATGCCAGCATCTCCTTCCTCTCCTTCTCCATGAAAGGAACCAGGTAGCCCACTGCCTTCTTCATGACACGAGCCGACTTGATCACCTGAAAACACACAAGGACACAAGTTTTATCACCCTTTCAAATTGTACGACACTGTATGACAGATACACAAAAACAAAAAAATATTTGTGCACATAACATTCCCTTTACTGAGCTGATGCTTTTATCCAAAGTAACTTACAATAAGTGCATCCAACCATCTGGAAGAATCATGTAACTACAGCAACTTCATCAAATATGCTGAACTGCTTCAAGTGCAGCATTTTCTCTCTCATCCTGCTCTCACTCTCTTACGCCATCTCCCCCCTCCCCCCCTCGCTCTCTCTCGCTCTTTAACTCTCCACCCAACCGGTTGAGGCAGATGACGCCCCCCCAGAGCCTGGTTCTGGTTCTGGTTCTGGTTCTGCCTGAGGTTTCTGCCTGTTAAAGGCAGTGTTTCCTTGCCACTGTCTCCTAGTGCTGCTCCTGGTGGAAATGT
>JAVQJF010078162.1:0-16615 GCA_036023855.1 Gadopsis marmoratus | reverse complement strand
GCGCGCCGGCCCCCGCCGTCCCCTGTGCCAAAAAAACACCCGGACTGTTACATCCCCCACCCGCGCCCGGCACAACCGGGGCCCCGCCAACCCCCCCCCCCCCCCCCCCACACAATCCTGCAACACTGAGTGCTCTTTCAATCAGCCTCCGTCGGCCCTGTGTGGCTGCCAGGCGCCAACGTGGCCAAACTCCAAAGTAATACATTTTTCAATTGATCCGTTTGATAAGGAGAGAAAAGGTTTTCCCTCCTGTCTGAGCGAAGCAGCACCTGGAGCAGAGAGGCTGCTCTCGTTTCTCCCCGTCCACAGGTGATCGCTGCAGCGTCATGTTGCAACGCCCGGCGATGGCTATCAGTGGAATTGGCTTTGAGATTGCTCTCCGCAGCGAACCCCTGCTCCTCTGATTGAGGTCCTCGACGCAGCAACACCTCATCCATCAATGGGATGGGAATGCAGATGGGGGGGGGGGGTGTTGGAGGACCCGACCATGAAAGATGAAAGAAAGGAGAGCAGGAGGGGGCATTGATAAAGTCAGGGAGTAAAATAGATAAACAAACACAGCGGGCAAGATAAGGATAAAGAGAAAATGAGACCGACAAAGTGTTGGAGTGTAAATGAGGCGGAAGACGAAGACTGCAGGCGGAGTCGAGACGGGAGAAAGGAGAGAGGAGAGGAGATGAGGACATTAGAAGGTGTGAGAGAATGAATTAGAGGCTGTGAAGAGGGAAAAAAACGAGGGTAGTGAGAGGAAGCGCATGTCCACACCTAAAGTGGACGAATCTGAAAAGCCATCTTTTTCTCTCCCGTTTGGATATTACATCCACTTTAAGCCGCCGCTTTCAAAAGCCGGAGCTGTTGGGAAAAGCTCTCCAAGGTATAATTTTGAAAAACGCTGGCTTTGCCTCTCGTGAGGACGCAGAGACGAGAGCTTTTCTAAAAGCACTTTCGCGCGATCGTCCATAAAGCTTTCATTAACACAGCACTTTGTTGAGCAGCAACTCTACGAAGCCATCGGTCTGTCGCCTCCAGCCGCGTCTGCGAGGTATTATCTTGTGTGTACACATGGCCATTGATATCATAGTTGTCTTTGCGTTGTACGAGTATGAAACTTGTGAGAGTCATGTTTTCATAATTTACCAGACAGCTCAGGATGAAATGATGGGACTGGACGTAAGAAAGGTCTTGGACATAAAGTGCTATAACTCTGTTATGATATAGTGCTATATAAATAAAACTGAATTGAATTGAAATTACACTACATCTTTAGCCATGCTAACGCTAGTGGCTTAGCTCGCGGGACGGCTACGTGTGTCAGTTGGTTCGCCACTGTGGCCAGCCAGCAATCATCACCTTACAAACAGTGAAAGATAACCCGTGGACTCTCTCCGTCTCCCTCCGCACGGAAGAAAACGTTGCATTTGCTCTGATTAAACGACTGAGGACTGTAACAGGAGCAGGTCACAGAGCAGTGTCACAGGCCGATAGATTTCCTATTAACTTCATCTTCATCTTGGACGGCCGGCGTGTCCTTCGGAGGCCGGTGGCGGCGCAGCATCAGGACCGTCACCCCAGCTGTGACTGACATGTGAATGCACCAGCCTGCAGGCTGCGCTGGATTAGAGACGCAGCAAGGAGGGTGGACTGTACAAGAGACACCACGAGCGCCTCTGCATTCACAGACGCCACAGGGCTGGCTGTGTCGTACAGTTTATAGAATGGTGGAGGTCTGAAAATAGCTGCAGGAGGACGACGTTCTGAGAGTCCAGCACTTATTGACCTGATCAGTGGCTCACTGTTTGCATGATACCACACCGCAAATACCTCCAGCTTGGTCACTGAGCAACCAAGAACTAAGTGTCTACTCAAACTGAATTTGGTCTGTTATTTTAAATGAGCTGCAATGGCCATACAACGTTTGGACGTTTAAACACTCCATCTAACACATATCTAAATATTTCTAAAATACATGCCTAGGTCATACTTGTATGGTCCAAACCACCTCGTTTCAAGTATTTATACGATGAAGCGTGTTTTCTCTTTATGCGTGTGCAGCGATCTGCCCGATTCCAACCCGGAAAGCTGGGAACTGATTCACTTGTGTTGGAAACGCTGAGCTGTGCGGCGGCATGTGCTCCAATGTGCCGTCTTGCTCAGAGTCTTTTAACAACACTTACTTTTGTGCTGCAAAAAACATCGTTAGTGTTCAGATGTTGCCGTTTAGCATTTAACATTTTGGGTTCCACTCTGAAAATCACTCGCGCGTCCTCAACACTTCACGACTCCTCAGCTGGTCAAAAGTCAGCGTTAGCCTGAGCCTGGCTCTAAACCTGAGGAATAAAACAGCCAGCACAGCATCCTCACGTCCCGACTCTGCTCACCTTCAACACTGTACCCAACAAACGCCTACACTGTCGGGATTAATCTGTGACAGTAGTCAAAGTGGTGCAATCACCTCCTCATCATTAAGTAATTACTGTGGCTATTGTTTTTCTCATTGGTTCGGTCTCTGTCACAGCCACGTCCATCCACAGCAGCGTTCAGTCTGATGTCACGTGCTGCTGCAGTCCTGATAAAGACGTTGGCCGGTAGTTGGAAGGTATTCAGATCCTCCACGACTGCACCCAGAGCTTCACTGGTAGACAAGTGCAGTAAAAAAATAAAGCTAAAGTTATGGTCTTTTAATTCTGTTGAGTGTGCCATCATCTCAGGTCAAGGTAACAGAGACCTCCAGCTGTCAGACAGATGTGGTGGGCTGAATGTCGCAATGTTTTCCTTGAAGATAAAGTGCAGTAAAAGCGTGAAGTCACGAGTAAGCACAGGGCGATGTTCAGAGACTGCAAAGAAAGCACTTTGCTGAGCTGCTGGAAATATTTTGAATTGGGACTTAATTTGCTCCAAAAACGTTCAGCACTGAGAACATGTGGACACTGACCATCCTCACTGCATGGAAGCTGTACGTGGTATTGTTGTTTGCGAGTTCCGAGTTCCGCGTTTCAGACTTTGCGTTTCCGTGGTTACGAAGGGGCACTAGCTCTCCTTTAACTGATCGCCGTGAGTGAGCGCTGGAGGTCCAGAACAACCTGCGTATTTCTTCACAATAAAACGCTTTCAGAACGAGCTGAATACACCCAGTCACATATTGTACAAACATTCAGGGTTTTCACAAGTCAAGTTCAGCAAAAACGATCACATGGATGGTGTTATTTTATTTGATCTCAGTGTTTCTGTGACGGTAACAGAAGTGTAACCTCGTCCCCTCAGCTGACGCACCGAGTGCTGCCCCGCTGATCTACCTCTCCTTTCCCCTTCTCCTTCTTCGGAAGAGACACTTTAAATGAGGTCTGTGCGCCCGAAGCTCCAGACGCCATCCAAGAGGTCTTCAATAAAATTCCTGCCCTCTCTGCATCACGTAGGAATTTACGACGCACAAACTTTCATTGAATCTCGGCGTTGCTCAGATTGAACGGCCTCGTCTTCAAGGCACGAGCCCCATCAAAAAGGGACGCCGACGCCCGGAAGGACACGCAGGCCGAGACAGAGACAAGAGGAGCTGACTGGCATTTTAGTTTTTATGGGGGGCAAAAAAAATAAAATAAAAAAAAGGCTCCCTTGCTAACTCAAACAGCAAATCTCTCACACTGGGCTTATAGTCAGGGACGGTCTACATTTTCTTGATAAATATATTTACACAAGACTTTTATTGGTACTGTATTTACACTTACTGATCCCAGATCATCTCCTGAAACAACTGGACTGGATTCACACTCAGCTTTCATCATCGCTCAGCAGCGGGATGATCATCAGGGTCATTTCTGTTCAAACCATCGATCTAATTCTGCGTTTCTGCAGAGCAGAAATCAATTCAGGAATTACTAGTTTTAGCGCTGCAGTTATGGCCCCATTAAAGCCATGCTGTATAAAAACTGAATGATTCATATGGAAGTGTGCGCACACTTTATTACTGCAGAGACACGCCACCGAAGTAAACCTGACTTTGTGTAGGAATCTATCTCTTAAAAAGTGAGTTTCCCATTTCTATCAGAATTAAACATACCATGTTTCGACGTTACTTTGACTGTAACTGTTGTATGTGTCGGATGAAACGGGCTCCGTACAATCAGTTTGATTTGGAAATCCTGCACGTTTCTAGATAAAGCGTATATTACATTTTCACACATTATGAATTAAACTATTAAAATGAGATGCATGCTTCATGAAGTGATCGATAACAATAACCAATGTTTAAGGTGCGTGATTCACGTATTGATGGTATGTGTTACCACTGAAAAACCCAAAGACTGGCACATGTGCCTACCGACACTCCAACATGCTCCGGCTTTACAACCGATAACCTCTTTAATTGATCTGCTCCCTCTAATCTCCCTTTAATCTGGACGGACTGAAGTTGGCTTCAGACACCGAGGCTTAGCGAGGACTGCAGTCGAAGGCCCGGAGGGATCAGGAGCTCTGCAGAGGAGTGAAGGTGCAGAGCTTCCGGGGCAAAAACAACGTTATGATCACAAAGGTTGTAGAAAAATCAAAGGCCAAACATGTGAACGACTAAGGAACTGTTGTCCGTTTGTTTGCTATTGATACACTGATTGATCGATTGTACTCATCAGTAAGGTTTGGCATAACGCCTCTGGTATATTTCAAAAATATATGAGAAAATGGAAAATAATCTAATATATATTATATATACTCAGTATGATTGAGACATTTCCAGGGGTCACTGTCGAGTCAAGAATAACCTTAAAAATTCTGGGATTAATATATAATTAAAAATTAATTAAAACAACACAATTTCTTTGAAGGACGTGCAAAAAAAAAAAAAACACTATACAGTAGCAGGACAACACAAACTAAACATTAACCACAAAACATTTCCCCTCTTTCTTCTCGCCACTCTCCATTTTTCAATTAACATCCTGAGATCGTGTTTTCATGTTTAATCACCGTTTATCTTCTGTCCACAGGAAGCGCTGGTCGAACATCTATCTGATTTAAGTTTGGACCTGACAGAAACAGCCACGTCCTACAGTCTGTAAATACTCCCTGTATTTCTACCACCAATAAAGTAGAAGCCTTTCCCCTGAACCTCGAAGGCTCCCGAGTTTCCAGTCAAAATGACTGAAGCATCCGAGTGAAGTGCTCCTCATGTGTCCTTTCAAACCTGGATGGTGGGATGGATTTACTGATCAATGTGTCCTAAACCACACAGCTGATGTAGGTGTAGTTTCTTTATTTATCTAAAAGAACAAAGGTCACTCGCCGTTGGTTGGTCTCTGACGTCAGTGTTTGTTGGGGGGTTCTTCCACTTTCCCGTCTGCGTGAACGTGAAGAGCGGCTGAAAAAGAAAAGTGGATGTCCTTGTTTCCCCAGTTAGAAAACAAAGAGGAGCAGCTCGGTGCCCCGCGGCGCTAAACGTGGAGAGCGGCGCTCGCCAGCAGAAGCCTCGCCGGATGAATCGAGGTCAACGGGGAAAAGAAGAAGGTAGATAAGAGAGATTTGGTGATGCTTTATATCCAGGCCTGTCATCGTGTGCATTCTGCCTCGCGTGGGGAGTTTGGAGACGGAGACGGACGTTTTCCTTTAGTGTCCACATCTGAGGGAGCCAATAGAGAAGAAAGTGGAGAAATATCCAATCTGTCCACCTGTTTAGGTATTCATGTATTTATATCTGCCACCTCTGTGGACTGCATTGCCGTGTGGCAGCGCAGCATATTTATTCTCAAATGGAAAATATATAGATGGGCCAAGGAGTTACGTAAATTTCCCTCCCCCTTTTTTTTTTTGTTGTTTTCTCCCCGTCCGCATGATTTCTTTTCTGATATATATACTTCTCACAGGCCTGAAATGTGTAGGCTATGCATGAAAGATATTCTTGGCAGCTACGTTTCCTTTCAGTTTCGTGGCGGCTCGCACGCTCCCCCGGTGTTATCTCCCTCCAACCCCCCTCAGCTGAGAACAGCCGAGCGTGTGTGGCTGGAAGCTGGCAGCTTTATCTGCCACCGCTGCCTTCTGATCTCCGCCGTGTGGGACTTTACTGCACGAAGGGAAGCGATGCATAAACACAGAAAGGCCTTGGACGTCAGCAAAGACAAAGGCAAACGTGCACTCGAGATGATCGGAACTCACAGGGACACACATCCGTCCATGTCTCTCAGGAAAACATCCTCATGGTAACTGAGACACGACATTGCTTGCTGTGAAATATATCAACTGCGATGAGTTTCGTTGCTAATTTATAAGCAAAGAAATGAAAGCAGAGGGAGAAAGCTGTCTTGTGAATTATATTTTAAACCATATTGATCCGATTGTGGTCAAATGTGAAAGACAAGGTGTTTGACATGGATTTAAAGTGAGTTCAGCAACATTTAAATGCCATCAATGCTACACTGCTCGAATTTTGACAAACATCTGGCGGGATGATGCATGTCAATGCTGTGTTTCAAGCAACTTTCATCATTGGTCAATTGATCAATATGCGTTTTCAGAAACTCAAAAATGCCACAATCCTCAGATTCAATTCCTCACAGACCCACGGCGATGTCTTCGCAAAAAAACACAGTCCAAGCCTCAAGGCAATTCAATTTACATTTATATAAAAACAGGGAAAAGCAGCAAATCCTCACATTTGATAACTCTCGTTGATTAATGACCACAACAAGTAATCCACTACCAGAAGCTGTCGGACAACTAATCAATAAAACGACTTATCATGTCAGCCTTACGTCAGCTTAAATAACTCGCACACATGTGGAGCAGCGAGTGGTCGGATTGACATCTTTAGAATGGAGGGCCGAAATAATGAATTGTAGTCAGGACGCAAGGGATGTGATTGATCTGCCAAATTAGTTTGGGTGTTACAATGTAAAAGTGGTTGTGTGGAGGTGTAGGCCTCGGGACACTCAAACATATGCATAACGTCGAAAATGGTTTAGACTTACAGCTTAAACTCATTTTTGCCCAGATTTTGTCACAATGTGTCCAAACGCCGTCGCGTTTCCTGCTGCAAGAAGCCTTTGACTACGTTAACTTACGGTCAATGTGCTTATCTTGCTAGCAAAGAGAAGAATGGGGGAAATTCGTGTCATCATCATTAAGAGTGAAGATTCACAGGTTTATTAATTTTTCTTTTCTAGGTAAAAGGTTTGGCGCGTCGGGTTTCCGTGGCGGGATCAATGAGAGCGCCTGGGGAGGGAGCTTGCATCATTTATGGGGGACGGCAGAGCGACGGGCAGCGAGAGATGCTGCAGACAGCTGCATGTCTGTCTCTCATTCATAAACTGCACCATAAAGACAGAATACAGCAGAGACGAACCGCAGACGACAAAGAGGTTCAGACAGTTTCGCAGCATGACGGGCCGTTTCCACATCGGCAGAAATACATTGACCTGCTATCATCTAAAACCGACTTGAGCTCTTTCTGACAAGACAACCTGCTGTGTGAAGCACAAAACCCCCACACAGTCCTCCCTGCTGCCATGGACATAATAGCAGCCCGATCAGTCAATGCCAACATTGATCTTCACAGCAGGTCAAAAGACAGTCGGTGTTCAGGCAACAGAGCGCGTCCTCAAATGTCCTTTTCTTTTTCCCCTCAAGTTCAAAAATGTTAATAACCTCAATCAGAGCTTGCTGCTGAGCCTGAACCAAACGCTAAATGTGTCTTAAAACCAAAACCATGAGCTAGGAGAGGCTAAAAGGCTGCCTAGGGCTGCAGAGCTGGGTGATAATCCCACGTGGGTTCATCGTTAGTGTTAAAGTCCAATTAATCACCGTCCCCTGTCAGTAGATTTGACAGAATACACCGAGGGCATGAAGCACACTTCTGTTTGTCAATAGCTCTTTTCTCTGGTTCTATTCTTTAAAGAGGGAAGAGACAGTTCAGCTTTGTTTGATCCTTGTTAATTCCAAGGTGCTTGCAGATTTCTTTCCCCCAGATGTTTTAAAAATTGTTTAACAAGCAGAACTAAATGAATCGCAGCAGTGGAACAATCCACCCATTAAGCCTTGCAGTCCTCCTTCAGAGCGACCTTTCCTCTTCCTCTGCTCTTCTTTATACATCTTTAAGCCTCTTTACACTCACTTACCGACTCCTATTCCACACTATCTTGCTTTTCCTCCCGCCTCTCCCCTTCCCTCTATGTCCTTTGTCTTCTGTCTTTTTGCGCTCTACCTCTAATTTGATGCCCTTTACCGCTTCTTCTTCTGCACTTTCACACTCATCTCTTTCATCTTTTTCGTGGCTGCCAATCAATTAAAAGCCAGAGTTCTTTTTGTCCAACAAGGCCATCGGTCAGGATCCCAGAAGTCGGAGCGAGTGTCCTGAAGCAGAAGGCTCAGGGATCTTGTATCACCACATCTGTTTGAACTGCTGTTGAGTAAGACTTTTGAGTCTTACCTCGAGCTAAAGAAAAATGTGCTGTGTGGAGCTTATTTCTTGAAATGCAGTCTTCAAAAAAGGAGTTCTGATGTAACCCAGACCATTACCTGGGAGAGTGTAACCCTGTGAAACTGAGATGCCGTTTGAAGTGTAACAACAGAGCGGAGACAAAGTCAGAGAATGCCGAAGAGGCGTCTCTGGAGTTTGGGTCAATGACTTTGATGCATCTCAAAGAACATGGATGCTCCTCCACTTGTAATGTAATGTAAAGCTACACCGTTTATTTAGCTGATGCTTGTATCCAAAGCAACTTACAATAAGTGCATCCAACCATGTGGATGCAACCAAAAAACTGCAAGAATCATGCAAGTATGTCGACTTCATCAAATGTGCTGAAGTGCTTCAAGCGCTGCATTTAGAAGCAGTAAGAGGTGCAGCCTGAACACGTGAGTTTTCGGTCTGCGGCGGAAGATGTGTCCTCTTGAAAAGTCCTCCAGCTCAGAGCGTGCATCCATTATTAAAGTGCAAATTTGTGGCTAATGAGGTATGAGGACTTTTGCAAATGTCATTTTTTAAAGTAGAGTTTTCAAAGTTTTTTTTATTATCGATCTCAACAAATAAGCCTGAAGTCTCTATAACACTAACTAATGTTTACCAAGTGTGCCGCTGGATAAAGTCCGCAAAACGCCACAAAATAAGTGGGATAAGAAGCAATTTATTTCTCTATCAAGCAAAACATTGCGTGTCCTGTCGCATATATCTGATTATATATCTATATCTATCTGTATATCTATATATCTATATATATCTATGATTAAGACAGGTTGACGAGAGAGCAGGAAGTGATTCCGTGTTTGCTTGGTTATTTGGACACGCGTTATTGTGTTATTATGCAGGTGTGGCGGACTTTGCTCAAGGGCATGTCAGCAGTAGTAATTATGGGATGGGAGTGCTGGCGTTTCATGCTGTCGGGCTCAAAACTAATGACTTTCAGGTTACAATCATTTCATCTCTAGCATTAGCCACCTGATGCCTCATTAGCAGGGAATTTGTGTCGCGTGTCTGTTTTGCGAGCGATCAAACATCAGCATCACCTCACGGAGACCTGAGGACAGCAGACGGTACTGTTGACAGTGTTGCCATGAAAAAAAGCAAGCTCATAATAAGTTCTGCTTCAGAAGTTAACATCAGACTCGGTATTGTCCAGACCACAGCAGACAGTGTGAGGGATGGATTATTACTGCAGTTAAGCATAAAATGCTCAACAAAGTTAGATCCTGAACCCATTCCAACTTTGTTCAGTCGCGCGGACCTGATCTGGAGGTTCTCCAAACCCATGTAGGTAGACTCCTACTCAAACAAAGTAACGTGGACTCATCCGTCATAAACGATGACTGTCAGCAGGGCTTTCACTCCAACCAATCACAGCAGGTGATTTCACTGCCGAGTCCCTCCTGTCTGTCTGAAGGCGTGCGAATCAGTGATGGAGCCCTTTGCTGCGAACTCTCAGTCCTACAGGTCATTGTCTCAGGACACAAGGCCAGATTGATTTCTGTTGAGGACACACAGGAGTATAGTTTTTCTTTCCACCAGATCCAAAGAACACGTGGATGAGCTGCACTGAAGAAGTCAGCTGTGGAAGGCAGGAACGTTCCTACAGCAGCCGTCAGCACCAGTAGTCTTCGGACTGCAACCTTACAATCCACAACTAGAACAAGCAGCCTTCCGGTTACAAGTTTTAATTTAGATGATGTTGTGCTTGCTACTTTGGCGAGACGAGAGATAAGAAACAAAACGGGACACTTTCACAGCAAACAAGTGGGAATTAACGGTTATCTGACCACAGTCTTAAAAACGTTTGTCAGACTTAAGATAAAGAATTATGGGAAATGAAATGAAATAAAAGTCACAGAATGAGGCAAACTAAGGGAAAGCAGATAGCCAGGAAACATGTTTCTTTCATTTGTCCAACATGTCGGAAGCTTTGTTCAGTGCGGCAGATTCCAAACCATTAATTTCAAGATTACGTTATTCATGCTAGTTCATGCCTGAAATCTCTGGTGGGTGGAAACACAGATGTGGGATTAGTACACAAATAAGCAGTAACCTCCTCCGACACAACAATTACTGTTGGTTGGACAAACTAATCCAGCCGAACTAATGCAAAGGCAACATAACCTCACAAACAAAACACATTTCACTCTATTGCCAGTTTATTTTACTTTTTTGTGATCAATTCTTAATTGAGATCCACCCCCCACCCCTTCACCTGACTGCTTCCCACCCACTCTGGACCTTGTAGACTGAATACATTAAGGACTTTATAGCAGTAATAGCTTGTTCCCAGTATGTAATATTGTCTGTTGCATGGTGCAGGTTCTACAGCTGTGAAGTCCAGCAGCCCTTTGACAGAATGAGGTGCAGGTTTATTAGGTCTGCATAACTATAAGTGATGCAGTCCAGCAGCCCTGTAATGAAATGCACCTTCATTGCATTGCATTCATTGCACTTCATGTTACAGTATACTGTCAGAGATGATTCAACTCCATGGTGACTGTGGAGTCTGTAGTTTGTGCTGATGAATTGTTTTGCATTATACTGAGGTGTTTCTCAGGTTTTAGACCCCCCCAAACCCCCAAACCCCCCCCCCCCACCAATAGATGGCTCAAGGATCCACACCGGTAAGTGAGGCTCCTGTTTATATTCTAACATCTGGACGTTTTCCCCTGTATTTTCATTTTGACCAACACTTTTACAAAATACACAGTATAACTGGTTACATGGAGGATACAGAACCGACTGAGGAGCTTAGTTCAACTATAAATACAGAGGTTGCTTTTGACAGCATCCGATAACGTAAAATGATTAAGAAATGCATATTTCCATATTTTATGTATTGGGGATACATGGCCCCCAGTTCACCGCAGCAACTTTGTTCCTGGTTTCTGCTCATTTTACTGTAAAGGAGTATGTACTGTGTTTTTATGTCTTGCCATGAGACAAATCTTTGGACTTGGTTTCTGTAACAATTAAATTCTTGTAATAATGGTTTCCCTGGATTGCTTTTTAAAATTAATGTGAAATATGGGGGGTATATGTTACGGCTCGATTATTGTGATTATATTTTGAAATGTATGTCGCAGCTTCATCTTAGCTTTATGTAATAATTACCCCCCCCCCCCAACTCTAGGCAATTAGAGTACAATCACGCATCAGCCTAATTACAGTGATGCACAGCTGTATAAAGTGTACAAATCTTCATTTGGTTCATTTCAATCTGTATTTCATTATAACTCCCTGCTTGCTATTTCTTGAGCATTAAACAGCAGGACCAAAATTAAACATTTTTACAGCAACATTCAAATACCCCTCAGCCAGCGAGTCGCCAGACCGTTCGTGGCAACTTCTTCCGTATGTTTCTTTGTTTTTATCTCTTCGTGTTTTGTAATTATGCATTTTGTTGGATGCCTTGCAGCAAGATAATTTTCCCATTAGGGCCTATAAAATCTTGAAGTTGAGCTTTATTAGTTATCCCCTGAGCACTGAATCCATGAAGTTAGCAGACTGCCTCAAATGTAATTAGTGTCTTCGACTGTAACTCCATTTCACACTTCTGAAATGCAACGCACGCCCATTGTCTCTCGCTCTCATTATTCATTTGGCTGAAATGAATTGCATGCGAGCTGTGAAAACAGCCTACCGATGGTCTTGGGTTGACTTTTCGTTCCCTCTTACCGTCTCCCTCGTGACTTTCTTCCATTGCTTTCTCCGTTGACCTTTCAGTTGGGCTGCCGAAGGTACGGGGGTTTAATTGTCCCCAAAGAGAGCCAGTAACTCCGATCTCATCAGCAGCATGGGATTTAATGCCACCAGCAGCCAATTCTGCATTGTGTCAGCTGGTGGCAAAAGTGGTCCGTTTGGATGCAGCTTGGGACTAAATCATGGGGGAAGAAGCTGAACCTGAATGAGGGAAACTGTTGGAGGCCTGACCCTGGCTAGCTGTCTAATTTTTAATCTGCTTCACTTAAATTTGTTCTCACAGCCACAATTACACGGTCTCATCTGAGTCTTTACTGTTGTCATTTTTGGCCTTCAGTGACATGAGTTATGATAATAATTTTAAAACATCATTGCGGAGACGCAGGGAGGCATTAGAGTTGACCACATTTAAAGCTATATTTAGACATTAATATCTGAAACTAGAATCCCAAAAGATATATAATATTCAATCAAAGAAAAGTGAGAAAAGCAGCAATTTCACATGACAAAATGTGCACTTGCTGCCTCATATATCCCCCCACTGACAGGTGCCATGGTAACCAGATAATCAGTGTTCTTCCCTTCACCTGTCAGTGGTCAGAAAGATATGGCTGATCGGTGTATATCTGTAGTGTTCACTTCCTCTTTAGGTCTGAGACATCAAGTCATTTGAAGTCAAAACGCTGAAGGTCAAGTGAAGGATCTAGTTACTGGACAAGTCGAGTCTTAAATCACCAGATTTGTGACTTTAGTCTGTAAAATATTCTGATAATCAATAGGAATGATGGTCAACTGCAAAAATAACACCTTTTCTTTAACCTCCGGTACATAAAGCCTACAGGCACATTCTACTCAGATCATGAAAAAGTAACTTTTGTTAGATTGCAGAACAACCATATAAAAAGTCCTTAACCATGAAATTAATGGATTAAATACAAGAAAACTAAGCAGAAATCATGAAATTAATAAAATATAAGCATTACTCTGCGGTTCTGTCGTGAAAGTAGTCAAAGAAAGAATTGATGATGCCAAGTTTGAAAGGCTGAGATGAGTCAGAAGGTTCATGCCTGAGGACAACACAGATAACTGGGTCCTTCATAAAGCCAAAAAAGTCAGTAATATCATAGTAATATTATCGTCTAGCAACCAGTGAGGAAATGGTAAAATGAGGACGTAGCCCTTTCTTTTCTCTCCAGTCAAAAGCACTCATCATCATCGTCAGCTGCCTCTCCTCCTCCTCCTCCTCCCTCTTCTTCATCTTCTCTTTGTTTGACATTTCCACGAGTTAAACCCACGAAAAAGCTTATCAATGTTGCTCGGAGAAAGGAAGGCTGCAATCACAGGGAAAATTACTGCTCTTTCTCCTGTCACCAACAATCCGCCGCCGAGCCAGGGATGTTGATCTACTGTGCCCATCTGCAAAGGCAAGATGTTGGGTTCTGTCCTTTATCCCCCCCCCCCCATCACAGAAATATAGATGTAACTGCAAAGACTTTCATGAGAAAAGGGGCTTGACCTGAAAAGTTGAACAATTCAAAACCACTATGACCTTCAGGATAGTTTCCCGGTGGAAGCCAGTGAGGGATCTCATCCCCGTGGCCACACTAGCGGCACCCCTTGTGGTCAAACGTTAAATAAACTAGAAATCACTCAAAGCTCCACAATCCTGAAGAGTTTAGACACAGTGCCCTCAAAAACCCCTACAATGGAATAAACACGGCATCCATAGCATGAGCGCCACCTTTTCGCCAACAGCCTGTAGTGGCACGACGCTACAGCCGTCAGCAATGACGATGAGGCACAAGTGTCTGAACGTTTAGCTCACAATGGAGTGAACTGCCGAGCTAATGCCAATAATGTGCTTTCAGGCCACCTGAAACAGTCGCACTCAGAGGTTTATAGAAAATGACACCATTTTAACGCTGACTGAAGACTCTCCAGCTGCCCCGAGTCACTCTGTGCCACGACAAGCACCACAGCTATTTCTGTGCCATAAATATATTGGCGGCACTCATCTCTCAGATTACAGGAGGAGGTAAACACCTCAGCAGCTCCGAGGTCCTCTCCCGTCCTGACTGCTTGTGCTACAAACCCTTCCAAAGCCTGTGCTGTTATATTGGAGCACCGGCCGCCACATAAAGGAGAGGCAGCGGCTCAAGTCCCGTTTCATATAGGCGCTGCCCTCCAAGAGCTATAGCGTTCATCCCTGCGGACTGAAGACTTAGTATGCGCATTTATACCACGTGGGCTTGCTGAAGAATTCACTCAAAGTCCCGTTCAGGAGTTTGCCGTCGGAGTGTTTGAATGCGGGTTCGAGGATTTAAGCCAACAATGGAAAGGCGACACTTTTATAGCCTGACGTGCCAGATGTTGTTTGTTACACGGACCCATCGGAGAAGAAATGTCTGCAAGCGCATAACTTGAAGCCTGGCGAGACGGATTCTCAAGACGGGCGAGAATTCGGTAAACCGGCCAACATGGACAAACAAGAGGGGAAGCTCCACCGCTGCACCCGGAGCGGCGGAGCTGTTGGCCCCACTTTGGCCACCCCTGGGACTCAGGAAGGCGGAGGCCCAATGTGGAGCTGCTGCAAACCTCCTCCTTCGGGCTTCAGCTCCGTCTCCCAGGAGCAGTGAGCCACATCGCGCAGTCACTTAAACAGTTGACTTTAGGTACAGCCTCCGGTGGGGATACCAGGTACAGGAATGTTTCGTGCGTTTTATCTCCCTGGCAGCAGGGAGCGGACAGACCGTCCAGTGTCCTGTTAAAGTGCTCTGCAGTAACAAAGTTAACTCCTATCTGTCACCGCAATGGCCTTCTGTAGGGTAACCAACGGCAACATCATAAAGAGCTTTGACCATGTTCTGTGTATGATGGATGAGAAGTCTCCTAAATCTGCCTCCGGATAGGTCAACAGTTTTCCTTTTTTGTGAATTCGAATTTACACTAAAAAGATCTTGAGTCAAAGTTTGAAACATCTGTAGGCACTTTGAGTGTTTGTGATTATCACAACCGAAAGCATCTGGATATGTTGTATGATGCCAAGTGTTGTTCCATGTTTGCTAACCTTTTATGAAAGGAAAGCTGCTGCAGTCGGAATAAATACACACGGTTTTACTTCACGCGACGCTGCCGCGGGAAAAAGTGTTCGACGTCTCAGCAGCAGCATTTGATTATTGTAGGATCTGTCTGGACTGAAGACCTACTTCATCTGACTGTACTGTACATCTATACTTTCATTTTTGTAAAGTTTATTCAGCCACCTGTGACTTTAAACAAATTTACTGACATCTAATCTGTTGTAATCTCATCCACCTTTTGTTTTATGTCAATTCTGTCACTTTTGATGCCTCTAATTTCGTTCTCATACATCAAAATGTAATTGATGCTTTCAACAGCACACGGTTCAGTGTTTGGTGAGTGCAGCTCAGAACAAACGGGCTGCTGAAGCTGACTGTATGAACGTGATGCTGCAGAATGTTTGCATTGCAAGCAACGTTTTTTTCATTTTTTCATGGTCTGATTTTCAGGTTTTGGACATTTTTTGACATGACACTGGTTGGCCTAAAGTGTGTACTCTGAGATATGATATATGACATAACTACCATGTTTTATTTCCCCAAAGGAAGCAGATTGTGACACCACCTCCCAAAACATTTTTAAAAAGAATGGAACTTGGCCCACGACCCTTTGTATTTTCTAATCCAGGTTTGGATAAAGGACAGATAAATTCAACTAATCAACAGAACGCCAAAACACTCAAATGTTAACAGCTCACCGTTACATCCGCTCTGGCTGGCGAACAGGCTCAGTTCACTGGAGTGGAAGGTCCCAGAAGGGCCAATACTTCACTCACCCCCCCCCCCACCACCTTCTCTTTTTACTCACTACCACACAGACTCTGGACCGCCACGTCCACGATGTGCAGCCACTTCAATCTGTCTCAATCCGAGAGCCCTCGGCCGTCTCTGCTGCCACGACGAGTCTATTTAACATGACGCTGGAAATGCAGCTGGATGAGCTGCAGATCTCCGGAGGCGGCGGCACGGAGCAACACACTCTTACACACCTGCACGACAAACAGACAGACATGGGCTGTATGTACACACACAGAGACGCACACTGACACACAGATCAAACTTCACGTCTTCCACACTACTGGGAACCTTGTTGAGAAGAGGGTGGGCAACTTCTCTTAGTCTTCTCTCAGCGTGTTCTTTATTGTAGTTCTATGGCCGCTGCATTCGTTTCCTTAGAGGCTGAATTTTGCACATTTGAAAATTTTAACGCTTCATTAATGGGAATTATTTGACCTTTTAATGATTTTCCTGCCCTGAGCTCTCATAGTTTCTGACCCTGAATATGACTGTGGGGGGCGCGCCCCCCCCGGGGGCGGGACGGGGGGGGGTGGGGGCGCGGGGTGTGGTTGTTGTGAGGGCGGGGGGGGGGTGGGGGGTGTGGGTTGTG
>JAVQJF010078156.1:0-14183 GCA_036023855.1 Gadopsis marmoratus | reverse complement strand
CAATGCATTAATTAAGTCACTGCCACCATAATAAATAAATTATGGTTTTTTTAATTTAAACCAGTTACCCCCCCCCCCCCCCCTTTTTGAAAGAAAAAAAAAGTTAGATAACTGCGTGTCTACTCACACTGGAGGCTTAAAACTTTATAAAACTTGACCAAAATACAGAAAAAATTATGTATGAGGCACATTTAAAAGCATATAGAAACATCTCGCGCATCTCTCACACAAGTTGACTCCTTACTATTTAGATTTTCCTGTTCAGGCTTGATTTACATTGTTAGGCGTCTCTCCTTCTCACTTGTTTCTCCACTCTGACAAGCAAAGAAAGCACAAATAAAAGTGTGTGTAGGTGAGTGACGATGCAGTAAATTTACAGAGTCTATAAATCGATGAGTAACAGTTTAGCCTCAGGAGGGCAAATATGGCAAGTTGGAAAATAGGCTTTAAATCTGCATTTATCTCCGTCAGTCTCACATGGAAGCAGTTAAATATATAAGAGGAGTTAGAAGAGGGCAGTTTGTGGCAGATGCGCTGATAAAGAAATATGGAGGGGGACCAGAGGGGGCAGAAAAGGTCAAATTGAGAGAGACTGGCTTCTGAGAAAGTGAACTTGAAATCAAGAAAGTGTAGCATCACTAATAAGCATCTGTGAACCTCCATCCCAACAAGCAACATGGTGTTTTCAGGCTCTGTTGATAGATGGCAGCTAATAAGTAGCCAGCAGGTATTCATTCTCCCACACAGTTGTTTGACGGAGGAAGAAAAGAGACAGATGTGGTGCAGTAAAATTTTGTGCGTGCATGTGTGGGTCTGTTTATTTATGTTTATGTGCTGTGGAGGGAGAAAGGTTCCGGTTATAGATGATTACCACATCAATATGTGGCAGGTTTTATCTAATAATGAGATCTCAAGAAAATAAAGCAGAAATTATTTATTACACATTTTCACATATTCATAAGTGTGTAGTGTTGAGATAACAAGATAACTAATCCCTGACCAAATAACACCACATGTAAATCATTACAATCATGGAAGAGAATACTGGAGTAAAGTACCCCATGGAGTTTTGTTTTCACAGTTTCTCACTAAAACGTGCTGGGTGCAAAAAACATTTGCAAAGGCGATTATTATTTTTTTTTATATATTTTGAAGCCAGCATTGTTTACATGCATGTTTGCTGGCTATCGGTCTTCTTCTTTCCTGCGTTTAGTTGGCGCACTGCTACCTTTCCTGGCACGTTTGGAATGGTGTGAAAATGTAAATGATAATTGTCTGCACCGTACTGTGTATATACAGTATATGTGTATGTAAATGTATGTATTTGTGCCTATAGTATGGTTCCGGTGGTTACTATTGCGGCACAATCCACCACTCAACACCATATTTACATGGCCCTAGTTCTGACTTGACACCTTTAAATAAAAGCAAACTGGTTTAATGTAGCTAACAGTTCAGAGTCAGGTCAGATCTTTTGTACTGGATGGAGAAACTCACTCTTACGCCGTTTGTCAGATTTAATAATAAAATGTCCTCGGCATCAGAGGAAATGTTCCAGTATGATTAGGGCTAATTCCAATAAGACAGTTGCCTTATTTTTGATCCTGCCATCAGTTCTGAGTTTTGTGTCTTACTTCATTTTCATTTCCACTGCCAGGACCATCGCAGCCAGGTAGCCTATCGTAATCGACCGTATGACACTACGTTACAGTGTTAGATAAGTTGTGTAACTAGCTTAAGGAGGTTAGAAAATAGGTAGAAAGTAAAAATCATCTGAGAGCCAGGTAATCAACACAACACTGCCACTGGACCTCATGCACAGATTAAGACGGACATCCCAGAAGAATTTCACAAGGACAGTGAAATGTCTGACAAAAGCTAAAACATGGAATTGGTCTGGTTACTAAATGAGCACTTGGAAATGTTCATACAGTCGTCAGTATTAAGATATAAGATGATGTAGTGAGTGACGAATGATTTTCATCCATTCAAGTGGACTTTATATTTCAGCTTGTGTTTTCAGAAACTGTCATTACGCTGGGTTCACAGCTTTTCACTTTCTTTCTTCCATGTCACCACCCATTTCGTCACATAGACACACATGCACAGAGGTAAACACACGCATCAGGCAGCCCCATCCAAACAGTACAAAAACCAAATGAAAGCCATTCTTCAAGATCTGCTGCTCACAACAATCCAGTGTAACCGCTGAGCCAGCTGAATGACTGAAGGAAAGGATGATTACCTTTATACATTCATGACAGCCTCTCGACATTACATGAGGATTTAGAAATGGAGTAGAAGCACTTTCCCGTTAGGATTGTGTGATTGGAAGTGTGTGACATGGCAACCCAGGGGACTTAGAGGCGAGATTCACAATAAAGTAGGAGACTCAGAGGCAGGTGACGTAAAGTGTCCTTTAATAAAGAATTCAGTGCAGAGGGAAGGGTGTCAAACACAAACTGAAGATTCTTGCCACGCGGCGTATTTTTCCCTTCAGCCTTCTCTCAGGGAGGGTTTGTCCCACCATCCTGTGGAGTAGAACAGAAAGAGCAGTGAGTCTTTGTGGTTACCTTTGAGGGGACACCTCTGGTTCTCCTCGATAAGGAAGAGCAGGTTGATTTTCCTGAGCTGATTATCTCCTATCTAATGGAAAAGTGGTGTTTACTGTTCAGACTGCCTCTCTTTGCTGCTTGGTGAGTAGATGCATCCCCTGCTTACTTGAAGGGCTGGAGGTGTGACCGATACCTGAACTGGATTATCACTCCCTCAGAGAACCTCCCCCAACCTGAGTTTAAGAATCCACCCCCTGTGATGGATTGGCTTGGCTGTTCCCGCAGGTTTGCCACAGTGGATACATGTGTTTACTAAAGCATTTGTCCTGAATAAAACATTCCTGTGGAAACTGAAGTCTTAGATGCATTTCAAAAGATAAAAGGCATGTCTTGATACCACCACATTTAAGTGGGAAAACATTAGTACACTTTTTACCTAAAATAACTGCTGCTAGGCACATTAAACCTCTTTTATACAGCATTCAGTCAGTGTGTTTGTTGTAGTTAGACTATAAACCAATATTATGTGTACTTAGGCTTAAGTGTTTAACCTATTCAATAAATCCAGCAGAGTGAAAGCTGTGATAATAAACCCACCACCCTTCATTTTAGGAAATCGGGTAAAGCACAAAGATCAGAGTCACTCGGCAAAGAAATCTGGCTCAGACACACCTCCTGTAACAGCAGAGCTGAAATCACTATAATTAAACTTCATATTGAATCACTGTTAAGGTTGTAACTAACACACAAACACAGTCAGCTGGAGCTTTAGCCAGTGATGACATTTTGTCACAGAAACAGGAAATTCCAAGACCACTGACCATAAATTCACATAGATTCACTTAATATACTGTGAATCAAAAATATCATTAGCAGCCACTGCAGGTTTCAGCTTGTGTTTTATGTGGGATCCATCAAGTGGGATTTTGCAGAAAATGTACTGAATTAGTTAACCAGATAGATAGATATAGTAACCCATTTGTGCGTTGCAGTACACAAACTCATTGTGAAGTAACGTATTTGCAACCTGAAGGGGTTTACAGGAAACATGTTCCCAATTTAGACAATTTAGACAAATCAAAAATGCTACATACTGTACTGTACACTTAATAGTTTGAGTTATTGTACCACAGTGCCTGTATCCATGCCTGCAGATATTGGACACAAACTCTTTGCAAATTGAAATGGCTCATGTGCATGAAATTGTCCACAAATTAAAATGGTTTATGAAGATGTGAAACATGTGAACAGGTCTTGCACCAAAATGAAAAATATGGAGTCAACGCCAGAAAACAAACCCCAAACTGTCCATTGGAAACTCTTACTTGTCCAACTGAAAGCGGTCCAGCTACCTCCAGTATATTAGGTCAAGTTACAGTAAATGACAGCGATGACTCATCTTGTCTCACTGAAACAAATGTAACAACTCGACTTCAGTGCCCTTTGGATTTGGAACTTTTTCACTTTTGGGTGACCTGCATTTTTGTTTTCATCATGAACGCAGCACAATGTTCACATTACCAGCTGCCACCAGCCAGCATTTTACTTTATAATGCTTTAACTTGCTGACTTGGCCTGAGTGGCTTGCTGTGATTACTGCAGAGGTACAAGCAAGGAGCTGGTCCCGTGTTTTAATGGTAAAGGAGAAACAAGCCAAAGGTGAAGTGTTTTCCATTGTGAAGGCCAAAGTGGAGACAGTGGTTACTGCACCTCCATGATGCATGATTTATGTTCTACTGTTGAGTGTAAATACTGGAATGCCTTTGAAGTGAGGTGGTAGTTCTGTATGTGTGTTAGTGCATGTACTGTATGTGTGGCCATGTCAGAATAAGGTACACAGGTTCAACATGTATGCTTTCGGTTTCTGTGTCAGCAACGTTGAGTATTTTTACTTGGATGGTAACAACAACATGCCTCTAATCACCGAGGTAACAAGAGAAAAGAAGACTGTAATTTCCTTGAGTGGACTTTAAATGATGCATACTGCTATCCCCCCCCATGCCTCTACATGTGGATTTGTGCACACATTCACTTGTGTCTGGAAAACAGAACCCCTGTTTGCAAAGCGATAGAACGCGAGACTCCATCATTCCACACGCCTGGCAGAACTTCTCACCTCCAGGAGCTATGTTGCAAATTCAGGAGATGCACTGGCTAAAGAGAGACGACCATCACATTGTGCCAATGTTTAAGTGTCATTATCACAGATGGAGTTTTGAAAGATTTGCTGGAATGATTTAAGACAGCATTTCTCAGGGGTGCTGTTAGATAATCTAGTATATTCATCAGGCAGGGTTGTGGTCGTAAGGAAACACGTCAGCTAATACCTCATTATTGACAAAAAGAGAATAATTTGATATTCATCTATAAAGCTCCACTGTCAAACCTTCCATGGTCCATCTCCACTCATTTAAATCTTAGCTACAGTAAAAAATCTAATAATGACTTAACCTTATACAGTACATATAGTGTTGGCATTAACTTTGGCAGGTCTGAGCTTCACTATCAAATTGTAATTGTTTTTAATTAATTATGTTTTTTTTTTTACATTACTGTTTGTCTAATGTATTTAGTTTAGAAATCCTTGAAAGAGTCAGGTTTAGCAATAAAATGTGTTTTGACCACACGTGGACAGATCTGAATGAAAGTGTGAATTTAGCAGAAACCTAGTGAGGACACATTGGGATCCGATCGAATGCAATGCTCATTCTCATTATTTGAGCAGACACATCCTCGATATTGTGTTTGTGTGCATGTGTTTGTTTTGTGTCCAGTATTGGGAGAAGTACTCAGATCTTTTGCTTAAGTACAAGTAGCAACACCACACTACAGAAATACTGTTACAAGTAAGAGTCCTGCATTCAAAATGCCTTAAAGTATCAAAAGAAAAAGTAAAGTACATCACTTTAATCTTGCAGGTGGTAATGGTAGAGCTAATTTTAATTACTTTATATACTACTGGGTAGGTTGTGAATGGGGGATCAATAAAGTCTTATCGTAACTAACAAGGGGTTGTGAACTACAGCGCATGCCTGAACAAGTCCAGGGATCACTTTCCAGATGTCGGCATCAGAGCAAAGAGACGGCACGAGGTGCAGTGATTTACACATCAGACAAGTTTATATCTGCAACCTAAAAAAAAATGAAATGTTTGTTAGATGATGCAGACAAGCCGGCACCCCACAGTGGTGGGAGTGTGTCCAGTTGTATATAGGGTCTGTCCAAACGGGCTGACCGGAGGTGGGTGTGGCTTGTAAAGGACACACACAGACTGCTAATCAGTCTTTACCCTCATCCAGTCATACTCACATCCATCCATTTAAACATTTTCTCATAAAAACAAGCCCAAAAGCAGTATGTCTGTTGTCTCTAAAATGAAAGGGTCAGTTGTAGTGATATTTAACAGGTTTTGAGTTTTCGGCCTCCACTTTAGTACAGTGGCGGTGAATGGACGTTTTGCTGTGCTCATATTACTGAAACTGATTTGTTGTTTTCTTTGACAGTGTTTGCATTGTTGAGATTGATCCAATGCTGTGACACAACGCAAACAGAATTCTGTTCCCCTCCATTGTATTGGGGTCAGAGACAAGATAAACCAAAACTGAGTGCATGACTAGAAACCGCAAGAGGTCAATCTAAACATGGGTATTCTGACCTTTTATAAGAAAGATTTCTGAAGGAATCAGTGTGTTTTGTTACAGTTCTACATAGCAAGGTGTTCTCTATTATCTTGTATTGTGCAATGTTTAGGACTGCAGTTAAGAGGGCAGTTTATTATCAATTAACCATAAACCATAAAAGGTTCACTGACCCTGAAATAACGCCTTTATAATTTCTATCATGATTTTGCTTGACAATCTGAGAAAAGACTGAAAGGTATTTACTGATGTGAAACAGAAAAGCAGAAAGGAAGCTTGGTCCTGATGGCCTTTAAATGTTTGTCCTGTTTCTGGCGTCGGCACCTTTGTGAATCATCTTTCCAGGATGCCCACACGTTCACACAGACACTCTGAACAGATTGCAGTAATCGCTTCACTGCTTTACTCATCGCCGTGGATACAAAGGGTGGCTCTGTTTGGTGGTCAACATCTGCCGTCCTGGTTTACTGGCAACAAGCCTGAAGCAGTCTCGCACACATGCAGACACACAGGTTTTCTGCATATGTTAGCTCTGAAACAACTGTTCAGTAAATCAGTGATCATTTTGATTGATCCATTTTCTTCAGGTCTGTCAGAACAAAATAAGGTGGAAGTTTGTTTTCACGCAAAACACCCATAAACATAGACACATTGATGCATGCAGCACACACACACACACACACACACACACTGAAATCAGTACTTGATCCAACTCAGTCCAGGAGTTTGATGTGGGTGAGTGTTTCTAATCAGACCGGTCCAGACTCGACTTAGTGGGAGAGTTCCTCTATCTGATCACACACACAAACACACGAATGAGACAACATGTTTTTGTTGATTTAAAATGAACAACCCATTAATGTAACTGGAAGAGGAAAAGTTCAAGTTTGTTTGTATCACACAGTTTCATAAAAATGCAGTTCAAAGTGCTTTGAGGTTATAAAACATTACAACTAGCAATTAAAGAGACAGAAACAAATAAAAGCAAAGGAAATTGAGAACAGTACTTGCTGAACTTGTTGGTTTTTACAATAAATTCATGCTGTAAGTCTCACATCAGCAGGGTGGCTGCGCTGTGCTTTAGTAGCAGAAATGCTAAAGGTTATCTCACTTTATTAGGAGAAATCTATGCGGACATGAAGAGTGGTCTGTGAGCTATCTACAGGGTTCAACACGTGGTGCATTCACTGACATTTACAATGAATGGCTGCAGGGTGTTTCTGGCTTAAATGCACCTTACCTATGCTTTTGTACTGTATATTTAGCCATCCACTACCAGAATCCTTTCAGTTTTGGAGTACACTCATCATATCTTGCATGCAGCCACTGGTTTCCATTCATTTGTCTATGACAAGGCTGTCAAACTCAAATTATTAGCCAGGTTGCCCATTCCTAGAGAGGTGCTTTTAAACACTTGGTAGTGTTTTTAATAAATAAGCACTACATTTAAACTATATACACTCCGAAGTTGAGTCATATTGCTCCACATGTTTAGTAGAGTAATGCCACTGAGATTGTTTTCCTTGAGGACGACAGCTGTCTCGTTGCAGATGAGACAGGAAGCAGTCACATTAAACTCCATGAAAACATAATCAGTTATCCTCCTCTACTGAAGCTGTCCAGCTTCCAGATCAACCTTTCTTTTGGCTCAAAAAGAGACATTTTGGTGTACGCTGCGGTATATCAGAGTGCTGTTGGTCACAATAAGATGCAGCCTGCTACATTTTATACATGAAACGAAAGGCCTTTTATGCTCTGATGTTACAGCCTTGCTAGAAAATTAAATGGTTACTGTAAAATAAAAGACTGGGTTGAAATCAAAACGAATAGAAATTTGTGAGCCAAATGTAATAATAACTTCTATTAGGGGTTCTTTGTAGGGGGTTTTATGAAATTGTCTTGTGGGCTGGATCTGGCCTGCCCTATGATATAAATATCAAAGTGCAGAGTCTTGAAACCTGCTGGAGGCAGATAAATTATCACTGAAACAGATATAACTGATTGGTTGCCAAACATGCCGCATTAATTATTTCACAACCACCATTTTTGCTTGTTTACCTTTCGGGCTAGATTTTCTGGCAACATAGCTCATGTACAAAGCACTGTTGAATGGTTGATTCAAGTCTCACCAGCTCATAATAATAATAATAACTTTATTTATATAGCACCTTTAAAAACAGAGTTTACAAAGTGCTTTGACAGAAAAGGCAAAAAATTAAATAAAGCAAAACAAAAGCAAGAAAAATATAAATATATAAATAAGAAGCCGAGCTGCTGCGTTCTGAACTAGTAGACAAGTCTCGAGAAAACGAGTGCATGAATGACTTTTTCCAGGTCCGAGTGTGAGAGCATTGGTTTGATTCTGGTGATGGTTCTTATTTGATAAAAGCAGGACTGGACAACTGTTTTGATCTGTGGTGCAAAGCTCAGATCTGAATCAAATAGAACTCCCAAATTTCTGGCAGTGGGTTTCACAAGCTGCTAATGAACCAAGGTCACTCTTAATATGACTGACAGGATTTGGGGGGTTGATCAAGATGATTTCTGATTTTGAGTTATTGAGTCGAAGAAACGTTTGAGACAGTCTAAGACAGCAGCTCGGCTATTTGGGTCACCGGGTGTCAGGAGGGTATATCTGTGTGTTGTCTGCGTAGCAGTTAAAAGAGACGTTATGACGTTCTATGATTAAATTGATGATAAAATTTGACCTAAAATTGAACCTTGGGGTACACCACAGGTAATGTGAGCTGTAGTCGATGAGTAATTACCTATGCTGTGCCAATGAAGTGCAGTGCCCTTAATGCCAACACAGTTTTCGAGACGGTCAATTAGAATGGCATGATTTACTGTATCAAAAGCAGCACTCAAGTCTAAAAGTATTAAAATTGTGCCCTCCCCCCATCTGCTGCTAAAAGGAGATCATTCGTTACATTAAGGAGTGCTGAAATTTCTCAAAGATGTTATTATGACACATAAAATTTAAAAATTGGGTTGAAACCACTTTTCATAAAAGTGGAAGTTTACAAATTGGCCTAAAATTAACAAGAAGAGAAGGATCCAGGTTAGGTTTCTTTAAGAGAGGTTGGACCACAGCTGTTTAAAATTGGTTTAAAATTTAAAACAATACCCTTTGCCAAGGAGCTATTAATTATGGGCAAATTACAGGGCCCAACTATGTCAATCACATCTTTAAGAAATTTAGTAGGAATGACATCAAGGCTGCACGTGGTTACCTTCATGTGGGATATAATATCAGTTAAAAAGGACAGCGATACAGGTTCAAATCTGCTAAAATGACTCAGAATGTCCCTACTGTCATTTGAAACATGGTCTGGGGGGGGTAATTTGTTGCCGTATCTCTTTAACTTTATTTAAAAAAAGTTTTAAAACTTCTCACATAGCTCTTGTGAGGCATCGGTAACATCACAGGGGGAGGGGGTGATGACAGAGTCAATAACTTTGAATAAAATTCTGGGGTTAGAGTAGTTTTCTGAAATTAAATTAGAAAAGAAGGCTGCCTTTGCGTCTTTAACTGCTTTTTGGCAATCAATCATTTTGATACTCAGCTCATGAATGCAACATAACGACAGACCTTTCAGATTAACCCATTAATGGTCAGCAGTAATGTAAGGTAATTAATGGGCAGACACATAAAAAAATACAAATATATTTTTCTTTGTGTCTGTTTTTCATTCTTTCGATCTATTTCTTTTTTTCTTTCTCCCTTTCTGTCTGTTGTTCTGTGTTTGTGTGGCCGTCTAGTTGTGAACCAGGAGGGACAGCCTCTGATTGAGGGGAAGCTGAAGGAGAAGCAGGTGCGCTGGAAGTTCATCAAGCGCTGGAAAACCCGCTACTTCACCTTGGCGGGAAATCAGCTACTCTTCCGGAGAGGCAAATCAGTACGTAGCCTCCTCGCACAGAAACACAATGACACATGGATACACATGCACACTGTCCATGGCCTGTCACTCAGAAAACCCTCATTAATTTTTCCCTGTCCCGTGTCATTTGAATAATGACGAAACTCTGTATGGAACAGTGGAAACCTCATTCCGTGATAAGTTCAACTGTCCCTCAGGAGCATTCGGTGAATCCGACCGCAGCAAACCTTGGCCCCGGTAAGGTCTCTCGGGGGTCTCCCAAGGCCAAAGCATGATGCTGCAACAACATGAGTCACTCTCACCCACTATAACTCAAAGCAGATATCATTACGCATAAGTAGCAAACACACAAGAGGAGGTAATGCCTCGTACAGAATATGGGAGTGAATGAAAGGACAAATGCAAAGGTGAGGAGATTTCACTCTGGGTCGCCTCAATGCAATGTTTCCTCCAACTTCCCCTTGTTTGCTTGTAACTTACTGTTAGGTTGAACAAAGGCTGAGGTCGCTGAACAGAAAATGAATGTGAAAAATATTGCTTAATCAAAGACATGGAGCGAAAGAGGCCTGATCATATACATGTTGAGGTCAGAGGTGTGAAAAAGGTTTGCTAAAAAATAAGGTCAAGAAAGAAAAATATTTTCAGTTCCTGAGAAAGTCTGATTTTTTTGGAAATGTTACCGCACCTCTGTTTCCGTGCTTGTATCAGGGTTTATGGCAGTCATCTACAAGCATTTAATTATAATTGAAATAATGTTCACAGCCAACAGGAGATTAGATATGTTCTGGATCTTTAGACAGCGCCATGTTTATACAATCAGCTCGCCACGACATGACAGAGTAATATCTGGAAACGGGGGAGGGGGGATTATTCTCCAGTAGAGTTGAGCTCTCTCTCTTTTTCTACTCCAAACAATAGTCTTTGTGCTCCTTTCCAGATGGTAATGGATTCCTCTCTTTTTTGCAGCAGCCACAAATTGGAAAGGTTTTGTGGCTTTGTTCTCAGAGCTCAGTCCGTCTTTGCCAGCATGTTCTGGAGGTCGTTGGTGTGTTGTGAAAGACCTTTTCCCAAAGGAGGAGTGAGATTAAGAACCAAAAAATGTGTTGTTTCCTCCACATTGAATGATCGAGCAGCTGTGACACACTGACAGGGTTTGAAGCATTGCCCCTTGTGTGTAACTATGGTACTCATCTTAACCACATTTATTTCCTTGAGCATACTGAGTGGATCAAGTATTCTAACAAGGATACCTATTTCCTCCACACTGTAGGTTTCTGCTGAGCTCCTTCACTTGAAAACTGTATTTTCTACTTAATTGGGACCAGACAGAGAGTTATGCCAAACTACAAGCAGGCCTGAACTTCGATTTGGCAAGACCTCATGCAGGAATACAGAAAGAAATGGAGACAGAGAGTAAAATTAAATGAGAACAATATGAGAATTAATTATGTATTCAGTGTGTCTACATCTTATCTCTGCACTTATGATACATTAGCTGGGATATGTGGACAGTAGTTTCCATTTGTTTCACTGTCAGGTAATCCATTATAGCAAATGCGTCTTCTTTTATTTTAGTTAGTGAAACTTATCAGTGAGTCATTGCCACTTAGTTATGGTGCGTTCACTTGCTCTGAGAAGCTCCAAAATCCAGCATGTCATTTATTTACAAGGTGATTTGATTTGATGGAAAATAAAAGCACAAGAGAAGGAAAAAGCAAACATGTGCAGCTCACAAAATGCTTCTATTCAGCAGCCAAGTGTAGTTTGTCAGGCCTCGTGCCGCTGACTGACCTGACTTCCTGTCCCATCTGCATCATCTGTCCCCTCTCACCTCATCAGCCCCGAGTTCATAAGCATGTCCCCACCCTCACTTCCCCGTCAGTTCATTGTTTCCCAGACACCAGTGAACCTGTTGTTTCATGCTGCAGACTTTCTTCTGCCTTCCTGAGACCCACGCTGATTACGGTATCCTGACTTTTCCTTTGCTCATCGACTCTGCTCAAGGTTTGCTGTCTGATTAAAGACTGGTTTCTTTCACTCGTTTGTCTCGGATCGTGTTTAGTGAGTCCTCTTCCTGGCTGGTGTTTCCCGTGCAGAGTTGTACAGTTGTGAGCGTCGGTGCCAATAAGCAAAAAAAGAAACACCCCAGAGTTTGTTTGTCAGAGCACATATAAGAACAATAATGCAATACAAGTGTGTAATAATATAAATAAAGTAAAATTTTGCTGTCTCAACTAATACAGACAGAAATGCACTGACCTCTCTGGACACTCTTATTTTATTGCATTTCACAGGATCTTCAAATCTTTGGCTTCATACCTGCATTTTTATCTCCTAAAATGCAAGCTGTCAAATGCGAAAACGAAAGAGTGAATAAGTTACACTCTAAAGGTACAAAATACTAGGTAAAAGGTTAGTGAGGTGTGTTTAGTTGAAGTATTATGAGACAATATCTTAATGGACTGTCTGGTTAGGATGAAATCTCTCATCATATAGCTAAAATCAGTCAAATGTCCATTTGAATCAGTGCATGAATCCACTGTGGAGACAGCACATCCACACACACACCACAGAAAGGATGTGGACAGTTTCTATGAGTCATGCAGCTAGCTCTGGTTATGTGGCTATAACCACACAACTAACTATGGAGTAAGAAGACATGGCTGTGGTGCAATACACACACAACCACACCTCCCCACACTTACAAACACACACACATTCAAAATGACACTTAGTGGGGTAAAACATAGACGTAACGAGCAGCCGAGCGGGAGGATTTCATTCCCTGCCCTGGAGAAGCAGCAGAACAAGAAAGAGTAATTGTTCGGAGGTCGAACATACTGGAAACACCATGACACAGTACTGCGATTCTGAAATCAGGAGGCTACATGTGCTATGTAGCAACAGCAGGCACTGACATGCTTAAAATGCACAAAGAGCTTTTTAACATGGCTGAAGATCGATTTCTTGATGCACTTTGTTTTGGCAATTTCGATCATAAGGGACCTGTGGGCACGGCCTTGCTTCAACGCGCTTTTTTGGTTCCGGTCAAAGAGTACTTAATAAAGAAAAGAAACAAACAAAAGACTAAGCGCACCATACGCTAGTTCACTGCATCGTACTCCTCTGGTAGATGCGCTTATAAGGGAGATTAAGTGAAATCAACTGACTTCATTCCTTTTCCCTCTGTCTTAGTCTGAAGCGGTTGAAAAATAAGTTCTTCTCAAGTCCGCCACACACCTGTGTCTAATTCCTTAAGAGGTCGCAGGACCCGTGATGCCCGCGTCACACAATCCAGACTGCGCCCCCTGTAGTTCTAAAGCAAAAATGGGTACCTAACACACCCAAATAAACAGACAACAGAAATGGCTCCTACAACACCAGCCCCTATTATTATGGGCGAAGTGCTGTAATAATAATATTAACTCAAACAAGGAGCTATCAAACTAAATACATAATTTCTCTCACAATGTGTCAGATGAGGAAACATAGGGGTGTGTCTTCATTGACTGGCCGGAACCAACAGACAGATTTTGCTGACTCACATTTTTTTTCATTTTTCCTTTTCTCTGTATTTGCTCGTGAATAAGCTCAAGAACGAGTCTTGACACATGATGAGCTTTCGGTAGAATGGCTGGGTGCTTTATCTCTTCGGGCATAGCCAAGTTACTCAGCCTTCCACCAACCCTTCCACCCTTGATCCATTTTGGCATCAAGTGTAAAAATTGAGCTTGACGCTCTTCCGTTTGTTCTGCAGAATCATAACTTCTTCTGGGAAGCTATGTGCTTGACACACTTTCATCACTGCGGTCTCTGCTGACTTCAGGTCTTCTAATGAAAGCTTCTGCATTCCTAAGGACCTTTTAAAGTCCAATTTCCATTGTTTCTTCTTGTTTTGTTTGCTCCTGGTCCTTTCCTTGTATATTAGCAGATACTCCCTTTCTTTTGCTTCTCAGCTGTTGCAGGAGGCTTTTTACATGAAGAAACCACGCTACTGCTCTTTGAAGCTTGGTCCATGTAGAGAAGAAGTGAATGAGAGTGGTGATCGCATCCGGTTCCGTTGTTTGGATTAGATTGATCATGACTTTCTCTATCCTAATTTCAGGGTC
>JAVQJF010078137.1:0-33906 GCA_036023855.1 Gadopsis marmoratus | reverse complement strand
CACACACACACACACACACACACACACACACACACACACACACACACACACACACACACACACAGAGAGGGTCTACCTTGAGGGATTAGGTGCAGAGAGACGGGACCCTCCAGCCAATCAACCGGTCTGTCACATTGATTTTGAGGGGTCACTGGTGCACAATGGCCAGGGTATTTCTGTCTTAACCTCTCTGATCACACACATATGTACACACATATACACGCATACACATGTAATGAGAATAAATTTATAATTTACATAAAAGGCAGTGCTAAAAAAAAAGTGCTTTATGGGAGAGTAAAATGCAAGAATAGTGAACAATAAAGGTCAAAATAGACGGCACAAAGAAAAATAAGTATTACATCAAGTCCATTAAAGTCTGTTTTCAGAGGAGATTGTTAAAGATTATATTGAAAGAATCTACAAATTCTTCAGACAGGATTTTCTGCAAATTTGCCACAGTGGCTAACCCACACCCACACGCACACGCACACGCACGCACACACACACATGCACACACACACACACACACACACACCTATACAAATCAAAATTCCCCCCATCCGCCTCTCAATGCTTCATCACATCCCTGCTTCTGAAAATCCTCCATCCTCGGGGGAAGATACACCCGGCTGGGGGAAAGCTCCCAGGTCAAGCCCCCCACTCCCTCTTCTCTTTCCTGGTCAAACCAAACAATAGTCATCTATCAGAGAGGGCACCGGGCAGGCGCTCTGCCTGACAGAAATAAACCCGGCTACTGCCAGCAACAATTCAGGTGCTCGGGCTGACTATTTTCTGACGTCATTCACCATTAGTCTGTTCTGTTTTAGTCTTTTTTTGTTCCCCTCACACCTTTTGCCCCCCGCATCCCAGTAATGCCTGTTTCCCTTTCCTGAAGGGAATCTCCGAGGCATTTGGAAAAACAGGATTCATACATGTCTGTTGGTGTTGTTCATCAGTGGTGGAAGAACCAGTCAGGCCTGTAGTTAAGTAAAAGTACACATAAAACAATGTAAAATAAAGTAAAATTCCATCATTCAAAATCCTACTTTAGCAAAAGTGCAGAAGTATTATCAGCAAAATGTGCTTAAAGAGGAAAAAGTATCAAAAATAAAAGTTCAAAATGGCCCATGTGACTGATACATTATTATGACATTATTTGATTGTCACTAATGCATCAACGTGTCAGTAGCATCTTGCTGTTGTAGCTTGTGGAGGTGGAGTTAGTTTAACTACTTCATACAGTTTGGTAGTTTTGTCCAGTGGTTCCCAACCTAACGATCAGACAGGGGGTCTGACCAAAGGGTCAATATATGATACGAAACCATCCGAAACGTTTAGAGGGGAAAATCACTCTTTAGTGGGACTGACAGACATCTGAAACATGACAAAGTGCCGGGGTCAAAAGCCAAAACACAGAGCGACGTGTTTAATCTTCAACAAGTATTTTATAAGCGTATTAGATGTTTTTTTAATTTAAACTCTTAGTCTGAAAGTAACGTAGTAACCTTAGCTGTCAGATGCATATAGTGGAGAAAAAAAAGTTGAATATTTCCCTCTGAAATGCAGTGTACTAAAAGTTAAGCAAAGCAGCATTAAAAGGAAAGACTCGAGTAAAGTACACGACAACAAAGTTCTTAAGAAATTATAAAACCATTAATAAGATGGAAAGAAAGGAAAGGAAGAGAAGGGACTTGTAGCTGGATTCTTAATTTCCAATGGCACGAAATTCATGACTACTATGTGACCACTCGTGGGCGCCAAAGTATTTCAACAGCAATGAAACCAGCAGGTTGTGTTGTCTTCCCTTATCTCCTCGACTGTAATTCCTACTTCCTGGATACGCGTTCAGAAAAACAGCCAAGTTGGATTTGTCAGCCTTACACCGTCAACTTGTAGCGTATACCCACTTAAAAACGCAGTTTTTCAACGATAAATGACCGTTTAATGGTACGAAATTATCGATGATAACGTCAACAGGACAGCGAGGCGGTGGGCGCATACGTCGCCGAGAAAAGTGAGCTAAATTGAGCTACTAAAGGCTATGCTAGCTAGCTAGCTAGCTAAACGCTATATTCTTTACGACCTGTTCTTCGTTTCAATACATTTTATATTTACTTGTGTGTTTTGGCTTGTGTGTATTTTACCAAACGATGAAAGGTTCAGGTATGAATAACGTTAAACTCTTGTCCGTGTTTTCTCGCAGAGCGCCACGTCATTGATCGGCGGAAGAGTCAGAAAAACACACCCGGAGTTTAGTCTCGAGTACCCGCTTTGGACTAGGTATTAAACAGTTACACCTCACTGTGAGCTGCTGCAGTGTTGTTGGAATTCACTTACCGAAGGAGGAGCAGCCAAGAAGCGGGTCAAAATGACGGCGTCCAACTGGGGCCTCATCATGAACGTGGTGAACAGCATCGTCGGAGTCAGCGTGCTCACCATGCCTTTCTGCTTCAAACAGGTGGGTCACCTGCCGCAGGTGCGGCGTCGAAATCTTTCCCTCCCAGAAACACGGGCCATTTAGTTTGACTGTATAAAGTACTGGTATGAGTCCTGCATGTAAAACGTTTACTACAACATAAGTACTCAAACAAGTAAAAGTACTTATTATGCGGAATTGTTGATGCCAATGTCCAATAACAGTTCAATTCAATTCAATTTTATTTATATAGCGCTATATCATAACAGAGTTATCTCATAGCACTTCTTCTGTTGGTTATTAATATTGATGCATTAACATGTAAGCAGCACCTTAATGTTGTAATTTGTCAAGTTGGGGCTCATATTGGCTGCTGTTTGGTACTTTAATCTTTAACAATGTATCATATTTTATAAACTGATCATATATTTTGCATGGAAAATCTCAATCTGAAAACTGGTAGCTTAAACTGTGAAATAAATACACAGCCAGTTGTAGTTTGGGGTGGTGTTGAATTTTACAGAGAGGTGTTTGTAATATTTAGTCAAACCTCACTGGGAAGGAAAATTATAAACACCTTTCAGTATAACAAAGTTGTTGGATCAGCATTTTGCTAAAATAATTTCAACATTGTAACCTTCCGCTTGATGATGCTTTTCTTCATTTTGGCCTCTGTGTTTTGTGTTGTCGTGATACAAGGACATCAGTGTGAAGGGAAATGTGCTTTCTTTTATAGCTGGCAGTGTCCTCATAAGATCAATGGACGCCTGGTTGAGCATAAACAGCAACTGCATCAAGAGCCTTTTTGCTCTCCACTTTAAATCATTTGATTATCGTTCATGTTTTGGCACAAATACCAAACTTGTTTTGAAAAGACTGCAACCTTGCTGTTGTAAATAGGTAACAAAGGGAGAGGAATTCATAAAGTCAAATCATTGTGATCACAGTATGAGCTCAGGAAACAATTAGCTGTGAAGATTACTTTCTGCCTCTCTGTGCTTGGTGTGTGTGTGTGGCCATGAACCAAATGTACACAAGTAAATGTGTGTAGCATTTAAAAGTGTTTCTGTACAGAAGGAACTTCTGATGAAATGTGGTGGGGGTGACCAAGCTAAGTCTTCCTGAACACATCTAACACATAACATAACATCTGTACAATATTGTGTAATCACAACAGGTTTTAAGAATAGCAATTTATTAATACAGTATATAATAACAATTTCTATTATGTATTATTATGACAAAGCAAGCAGGCAAAAACATCCAGACTACCCTCCTCTATGCAAAAGAAAGAAAATATTGCCACAGCCTCCCTTTTCTGCCACCACCTCCATCCAGTGTAATTTTTTACAGTGTATTACTTCATGAATTGAGACATTGATATGCAATTTAATTTTAAAAGCAAATCGCACATGGTGCTTATCTGGTTACATTTTGTTTATGTATTCTTTTTAGAAATGTTTCCTTCTACAATGGCAATAGCGTAGCCTTCATGTTTGGACTGGAAGGACAAGCTAGTCGAGCTAATTTAGTAGGATGCCAGTTTGAATCCTAGCCAAGGCGTCGAGACTTGATCAAGGTCACTTTGAACACATTTGCTTGTATAATTTAATAGAGGACATTATTTTGAATGTTGTATTTCAGTAAGATGACCAGATATCAGGACGACTATGTGTGTTGTGTGTTTAAGTGTCCCTCTGTCCTCTTACAGTGTGGGATCGTGCTGGGGACTCTCCTGTTGTTCTTCTGTTCGTGGATGACCCACAAGTCTTGCATGTTCCTGGTCCACACAGCGAGCAGCACCAAAAGAAGGACCTATGCAGGGCTGGGTGAGTTCAAGTAGTAATGAGTGACATTTTTATGTAAATAAATATTTTCTGCTTTGTATATATTTTTTACAGTGCAATCATGGTTCACCACCTTTATGCCGTTCATGAAAGGTTTTGTATTTGCCACTTTAACTGTTATTATTATTTCACAGGACATGGTTTCTGGCAGGACTAAACAAGGAAATTATTTGTTTTATGCTCTTGGCAGCAACAGCCACTTCTTTTTTTAAGATAGAGGAAGAAGTTGGTAGTTAGCAGTTGCAACAATAGCAGACTTAAAAGCTGAAACTTAAATTTAATTTACAGAACACCACATCATTACCCACAATGATAATCAACAAGAATCTTGCAGATTTGAAGTTTAAGCTACTGTACTGTAGTACACATAGTGAATAAGCAGTGTGTCGAGAATGCTAGATAAGCGTAGTTATGGTGGTTTGAGTTTAGGTATCATTAAAACAAACAATTTTTAGGGCACTGCCGTCTGTTTGTCCACATTTCGTTCACACTTCCCTTCTCCGCAGCCTTTCATGCTTACGGGAAACCAGGAAAAACACTGGTGGAGACGAGGCAAGTCTTATTATGAATTCACTACACACATTTCTGCTGTATTTAAAGTGACTTGGTTTTCTACAAATAATTATCATCAAGTTAACTTATAAAAAAATCAAATGGCTTTAAAAACCTTTGTAAAAGTGATTTGGGAACCGTTAAGGTTGAAAAAGCCATTTACTTTATTTCCCAAACCATGGACACTAATAATAACTGGATTTCACCTGTCCCCTCATCCCCGCTCTCCCCCCTGCAGTATGATCGGTTTGATGTTGGGCACCTGTATTGCCTTCTACGTTGTGATAGCTGATCTGGGCTCAAATTTCTTCGCTCAGCTGTTAGGTTTACAGGTTTGAGATCAGTCTTTGCTATATTCATCTCTCAATCTTTGAACACCATTATGATAATGTCATGCTTTTTGTCTCTACTGCTCTTTATTACATAACTTAAGTATTTAAGAAACAATGTTGTATCAAACAATGTTGTATTATCATGTCACACTATCTTCTACAGGTGACTTTCAGTTTCCGTGTGCTGCTGCTGATCGCTGTGTCTCTGTTCATCGTTCTTCCTCTGAGTCTGCAGAGGAACATGATGTCCTCCATCCAGTCCTTCTCCGCTTTGGCTCTCATGTTCTACACCCTCTTCATGTTCACGGTGAGCCCGCTAACACACGCAATGTACCTGAATAGAGTGCAGTGGAAACGCACTTTGTAAAGCTCAACAATCTAAATGCATGAGGTAGAACTGCACTTATAGAAGATAAAACGTTTTTATCTGTAGTAAATTGAAAGATGGCGTTAAGAATTGCCAATCTGTACTTAGAAAGTATCAACTAGATCAAAACTGTTTAGTGGGTCTAATGTTAAATGATTATTGACATTGTTGATGCATTTTTATGTTTTTTATGTTATGTGTTAGTTAACTCCGACAACAATGTGCTCTTTATTATAGTCTTACTCATTAAAGAGTACGCAGCACATATTAATGCTGTAGATACATTTATCAACTGCAACATAGTTCATTGACCTTGCCCTCTGTTTTAACTTGAAACTTACTTGATTTTCAGAATATTGTTTGGATAAATGTTACTTTGTTGTATTCTGTGTTATTTCTTCCTTATTTGTGCCATTGTACAGAACTGTGTCTTGCTTACCAACACAATGTTGCCTGCGCCTCTTTTTTTAAAAAGAGCAAATTCACACTAAATCACATCAGGCAGAAACCAATTGCTGCACTGCTCTTTATAGGCTGAAACTTTCCTTTCCCCTGGGAAGGAGACACCGCTTGGAAATGGCCACTAGAGACATTTTAAGCACTGTAAGTGCAAAGTAAATGGAGGTCAGATAGTCAACTCCACTAAATCACAAACCTTTGCAACTGTAGGGAATTATCTTTCTGCATATGTGCTGACTTGTTGCCAGATATAAATACAGTATGTCAGATGCATTTTAAATGTTTCAGACTTTCTCCAGACTTCGTTTTCTAGCTCATATTGCTGTTTGTGCAGCTTGTCAAATGCATTTGACAGTACTTTATTCTGTTATCCTACGTCAGCACGACATTCCTATGTATACATACCTTTCTGCCCCAGTCAGTCAGCATTGATTAGCAACACCACAATGGCAGCTGACTGGTTAATACCAACCTTAATTATTATTTGGACATAGCTCCTTCAGGAACCTGAAAAAATAAGAAGATTGAGGAGTGATTGACGTTGGGGTTGCATCTTTCTTTGAAACATTTGAATCATGCTGCACTTCTGGCTACATATATAATGGCTTTAATATAATACACTTTCTTTCCACTGTTGGTTTGCAGTAGCCTTTTAGATGTGTTTGCACAGTGAAATCAATACATCAACAATGCAAACTAGGACTGCCACTAACTTTTTTCAGAATCGATTACTGTCTTTAGGTTGTACTTATTAATCAATTACACTAGACTATAAAATGTTGGTCACAGTTTCCTAGATACCTTGGTGACATCTTAAAATACCTGTTGTCCACCAGACTCCAAGATATTGAAATTATACTTCTATAAAACAGAGGAACGCAGCAAATTCCCACATGGAAAAAGTTTGGACCAGCGAATCTTTGACTTTATTTTTGATTGGTGAATGAGAAGTGCACACGTTTGCATGTAAACAATTCAGTCCAAACAGGCATCAGTACAGCATGGAGCACATTTTGACTACTACTAAACATTAAACCCTTAGTTGAACCATTAGTATTTGCACAACTACTTATAGAGGACACACAGCATTGCACTCATATGCCACTAAAGAAGCAACTGGTACAGCACTTTGCAACAGGACATTCAGTGCACCGCTGTTAAAGCACTATACACACAGCCCTCTCACAGCTGATGGGGTTTGGCTTCATCAGTGTTTGTGGTCAGAGGTGTGACACACCAAAAGGTTTGACTTCAGTGACAGTCCAGCACCAGTTTTCTGTCTCATGTGATTCAGCTAATTTGCTCTTTAAATGCACACATGCAGTTTGTGTGTGTGATTCTGTTTTACTGACCTGTAGCGCTGCCTCCACAGACTTCTTCTCACTGCTGTTTGCAGTCTCTCTGTGTGATGGGACTTTTAGTTCCGTAGCATGTTGATCACGTGGAGAATTGGTGTGGTGTGTGTCTGGCTTCAGATCCAGGCCTGGCCCAGTCCTGACCCCTAACCCTCTAACAGTGATGTATCTCCTTCCCTCCCTCCTTTCATTCTACCCTTTGTTTTTCCCTCCTTCTCCTTTCTTCTCATTGTACCACTTTGCTTCTTTTCTCTTCCTCTTTTTTCCCCACTCGTGTTCGTCTGCTCTCCCTCACTCTCCTTGACTTCCTCCTCTGCACCTTTTATTTGCTCCCTCCTGTCCCACTGCTGTTTCTGTTGCTGGTGCTGTAGATAGTGTTGTCGTCTCTGCGCTACGGCATAATCTCGGGCTCCTGGGTGAAGCGGGTTCACCTGTGGCGCTTCAAGGGTGTCATTCAGTGCGTGCCCATTATCGCCACAACCTTCTGCTGTCACCCGTAAGTAAACCATGGAAACCACCCCCAAAATAACACCACCGTAAGGCAGTGTGTGGGGGTTGGAGAGTGAAGGAAGCCCGATGTTTCCCCTGCAACTTTACACTCCTTAAAATCCCCCTCCCACCTACCCCAACCTTCTGCCCACTCCTCTGTCATCACCATTTTTCACCTTTAAATTCAGGTTTGGTTTGAGCTCTGTGTGTGTGTGTGTGTGTGTGTGTGTGTGTGTGTGTGTGAGAGAGTTTGGTGGCAGAAGTAATAAGGCAGACAAGTGTAAAATACTGAAGTGAAAAGTTTAATCTTTGCTGCCCTCCCACCGGCAGGGCGTGGACGGTTGATTAAAGGAGCAAGACGTAGAAAACACATGCTGATCAAAAACCTGTGGGGTAATTTTGTGAAGATTACCCTTTTACAAGCCATTAATTTTGTCATTAAATTTCTGATTTCACTTTTATTCATTACATATCACTTTCGTTACTCATTTTGTTTCAGGTTTGACAGGTTTTTTTGGTTCAATATGGGGTTTCTCGTCATGTCTCCTTGTTTCCATTTCTCCATTTTCTCTGCTTTTCTCTCATTCATTACTATTATTATCTGTCTGTGAACCGTCAGCACTGGTGCAGCCCCCCCCGCCCACTTGTCTTTATTTGGTTTGGGCTGTAACTCCCCCTCCTCCCCCACTCCTTCCCCTCAGATGGTGCTGTCTTCGTTCAAACACGGGCTGCTCAGTGGCTGGTGGCTAGGGCAGGTCAATGTGGTGCGCTGGGAGGGTGTGTTTCGCTGTCTCCCCATCTGTGGGATGGCCTTCGCTTGTCAGTCGTAAGTACTCCTCCCGCCCCTCCACCTGCACAGGCCCATGTAATATAACTAATGTCAAACAATATCCAGAATAGGGAAAATCTGACAGTAATCCTAAAATCTTGTGGTGGGTAGGTGCTCAAACGGGGGCTTTTCCACTGTCTAACTCCTGCAGTGAATTGAATCTTTCATCAATGTGCATGTATACTTGCATCATTGCTTTAAGCCACAGGGGAGGGTTTGAGTTAGTTTGTTTGTCACTACAAATGGATTTGTAGTTGCAAAGGGAGGCTGCTTTTTTTGCTAACGTGCTTTTCACAGTCAGCTCATCTGTTTCTGCTCCACCTTTAGATGCCCTCTCTAGAATTAACCTGATACCTGAAACTTCTTTTTTCAGCAACACCACAGCCCAGACTACTGCTTTTGATTTTTCTGATGCAACGAGAACAAAACTCAATTTGACCAATACGGAAAGCAAACAAAGCCATTCCGTTGTGATTTCCAAATGTCACATAAACTACAATGAGAATTTGCTGCAAGAAGAATAGGCACAAATTCAAAAATGTATTGCATTTAGAAGCGTTAGCTAAAATACATAGGAGAATAAAAACTTTTTGGGGAACTCTGTCCATTTTCCAATCTGCTTTTCTGATCTGAAACTTTAAAATTTGCAAAATATACATTGATGTAGACCGAGCTAGTGTTGCAAATACTGTACACACATTGAGATACGTTTTTCTTTGACAGATAGTAAGATGGTTTTCACGCCAACCTTGGCATTCCATTAACTTTCCCCACATTGACTGCAGAGCTCACACTACTACATGTCACTTATCATAGCTCAATCAGAGCTTCTCCTTGTCATCATATTTGCTCATTTCTCCATCTTCATCCATCTGCATGCTCTGTCACTCCCTCTTTTGTCCTGTCCTCCACGCTTTAGTGCTTGCTCTGAGTTTGCGGTGAGTTGAGTGGGTGAAGGGCAACATGTGAAGGTCTAATGGGATCTGGCTGTACGAGGTCTTATCTTTGATTTGAATGCAGTGCTCAAGAGTGATGTAGGGAGTGTTATAGTGAGGTCATTAATAGCCAGATGTTTGGGTGGTGGAACTGTATGGGTTTGTTTGTGCGAGAGAGAGTGAGGTAAGTGGAGGGAGTGGGTAACTATAGCCTTGAGACATTAATTAATGTAATCGTATAAAGCCAACATAACATTATGGTATGGCGGGTGTGTTCATTAGCATTTGAGGTGTGTGCGTGTTAGAAGAAGAAAGTGTCGCCTGTGTGTGTTTTGTGCGTTGGTTCCCACTAACAGTACTGAGTGATATTTGGCAGCATGATTTCTTGGCCTGTGGTCAGGCTGAGTGAGGCAAGGGCTCCGTTAGGTGGCAGGCAGCTTAAGCCAAACCACTAATCAACACATTGGACTGCCGCCATCTTACAGACACACTCATGTATTCACAGGCTGATTAAACAGCTCTCAGCACATTGGATTTTTATTACATTCATGAAATGTGTTTACTTTCAGTTAAAACATTACTTAACATCACCGTTATGACAGGATGGGAGCTGGCCCTGTTTTTTTTTTTGGCTGCATGGTTGAACAGCGAGGAGCAGTTAGCTCATAATAGAGGGACATAAGAAAAACATGTGCAGCGAAAATGTCCCTGTGTGATGATACTGTCAGCATGCCCTCAACTTAATGATATTATCTACAGCACACACTCCAGCCCTCCCAACACACACACACACACACACTTCCCCACATTCACTTTGAAGACCTTCTCTGTCATATTTCCTCCATTTAAGGGCAGTGTTAAAGCAAAAACACATTAGCCTCTGAGTCTGGACTATTGAGTGACCATTAGATGCTTTAGCTCCCCACTTACAATAAGCCATTTCATTTAACCTTGGCTATGAGATTTACTGGTTTGCGGATTAAACAAGCCTCAGGAAAAAGCACCATGGGACAGTGCTTGCTCATAAAACCAGAGTGTGTGAAAGAGAGACAGGCAAAGAGAGAACGAGAGGCAGAGAAAGTTATGGTTTCTTGCTCTTTCTCATTTCTTCTCTCTGTTTCTTCCATACACATATATATAGTAGAGAGGAGGTGAGTACAAGAGTCTGCCAGGAAAGTTTATAATGCTCTAAAACCTGCCAGGCACTCGCTGTTATATATATAAAGCCTGTAAATTCACTGGGTAATGTGCCGACGGTCCCCTCCACAAGACACACTCTAATAGCACAGGACAAAAAAATGACAGAGGGAGACGGATACCTGGCTTTACAGACAGACAGACGGTCTCGGGTTCACCCTTCACTACGGTCACACACATACATGCACACACTCGTACGTAGACAAACACTTCCTACACACTTCACCCCCACTGCCATGACATTACTTCCATCTATGCATCTATTTTCAAAATATGAATATTTACATATTTCTAACATGACAAAATTCCGGATGTTGATTGCATTCATGTGCATGTCGGATGTACCTACAGGCACACAACTTATATGTTTTATATGCCTCATGCTCGGACGTACAAGCATCTAAATTATATCTGGTTGTATGAGTTTGGGGGCCCATTTTTGCAAGTAATAATCACGGGACAAATCCATCACTTAATGATTCAATTAATGAATGGTTAAGCAATTGCTGAATGAATGAGAAAATGGAATTGATAAATGAACCAAAACAAGTACATTAAGAGAAAAACATATTATTCACACTAAATAAAAATAAAATAATTTAAGTTAATCTTTTTGGGAGTGGCCCTTCCCATAGCGAAAGTTGCATATCTGATGATCTAGACAGCACATGAATGCACAACAGCAGCACCAGTGTGTTCTTGTGTCATGCAGCACACCAAGTGTGTTGTTGTTGTTGGGCTGCTTGTCTCTCACAGGCAGGTGCTGCCGACCTACGACAGCCTGGATGAGCCGTCCGTCAAACGCATGAGCACCATCTTCACCTCAGCCCTCAACGTGGTCACCATCTTCTACATCACTGTGAGTCGAAACCCACCTCCATGCAAATGAATGCCTACAAAGTTATTGGATGCTGTCAGTTGCTATTAAATTTTTTTTTGCTATTACTGTTTTCTTTCTTTTGACAAATTCAAAAATTTTTAAATTTGTATCCATGGTACATTACTTTTATTCTTTTAAACATGCATTAAAAGAGTCTTGAAAGGTGATGTTTCCATCAGACAGCACAGCAGATGTCTTACGCATGTGACATTTTCATTTAGTAAACAATGGGGGACTTGACCCCAGTTCTATAAAAAAAAAAAACCTTTTTCTCCTACATATTTGTGTCTCCCTCTTTATGCTTTCCTCCCGCTCCTCTCTGATCCAGGTGGGATTCTTCGGCTATGTCAGTTTCACAGAGAACATTGCAGGCAACGTGCTGATGAACTTCCCATCCAACCTGGTGACCGAGATGATCCGCGTGGGCTTCATGATGTCTGTGGCCGTCGGATTCCCCATGATGATCCTGCCCTGCCGTCAGGCCATCAACACCATGCTTTTTGAGCAGCAGGCAAGCTTGAATGCTACTAATAAACAAGCTGTATGGGGAATGCAAATGGTTTGAAGGATACAAGTTCCAAACCTGAAGTTAGAGTGTGATGTATGAATAGTAACAGATGTGTGTAACAACAGCCCCACTTTCAGGCAGATGTTGACTGGGTTAAACATACGGTAAACTCAAATTTCTGCCTGTTTCTTGGTCCTTTTAAGTAAATTAATTAAAATGTAATGTACAGTGTAACTTTATCATTGTGAATCTGGATGCACAGTTTGACAATATTAAAAACAGAAACATGTTGCTCCATGTAAACAGCTCCCTGGAAACACCTGCTGTGGAACATAACTGTGGCGTCAATTGAATTTGTGCCATATCCAGACATTGCAGGCACATAAATACATCTGACTTGTAAACACGCACAATTTCTTTTGTAGTGAAACTTGTAGCATATACAACACTGAATGTTTTTCAGAGGATATTTTATCATTTTCTTGTGTTTTAAACTACACCATAGGTAGCCATCTGTTGGCTCTTCAGGAGGAGGAGAAAGTCCTGCTTGTGTTTTTGGTTTTTGGTGGTCTCACGCTCTGTTTCTCACAGCAGAAGGATGGGACGTTTGCTGCAGGGGGATACATGCCTCCTCTGCGCTTCAAGATGATCACCCTATGCATTGTGTTTGGAACCATGCTGGGAGGCATTTTTATCCCCAACGGTACATCTGTGTGTGTGTGTGTGTGTGTGTGTATATGTACAGTTCTCTGACTGGCGGTTTTTAAGGTGCATGTGTTCCTTTATGTGGGCGGAGTAGCTGGGGAGCTTTACGACGTATGTGAATGTGACTTTACGAGTCAGTGACTGTCACACTCTAACACAGTCCTTAAATCAGGGCCCTAACTTTTATCTCCTTTTAGTTGGGCAGACGGGAAGATAGGGCTATTATTCCCCCAGACTCGCACAGACACACAAATCCATGTTCACAGATTCTTTGAGTCTTTCCGTCTCTCACAAATGGGATGTAAAGGTTAGCGTGAGTTTATGGTTTATTCATCCTTTTTATATAGTGGCTGTTTGTTAAACTTTTGATTGGGTGGACAGACACACACACACACAGCGGGTTTGACTGGGTCTTTGTGTATCTAATCAGACTAATAGACTGACGAGAAGGGAGGTAAGGACCCTGGGGAGAATGGACACTAAATCTGAGGGAGACAATATGGTGTCCATCCTCAGGATGAACGATGGATTTCTCAGGCCCGACGCCCAGCCGGCCCGGGCCACAGAGACAGGGGTGGGATGAGGGCTCACTGCTGCCAGGAGCAGAGTGCCTTGGATGGAAGCCTGGGGCTGGGCAGGTGCCGTTTATGAATGGCAGAGGCAGGTATTAATGGAGCTAGTGATAAAGAGCATAGATTTGGGCAATTGTTTTTTAACAGAAGAGATGTGGAACAGCACGCTCAGCGGGATGCAAACCCTTTAACTCTGGCAGTGTTTGTGCCATGTTTTACGCAGTGAACTCTACAGCAGTGGTTCCCAAACATTTTTGGCTAATTATTTAGAGCGCTTTATCTTTATCATGTTTACCCATTTATTACAACTGCAGAATTACCCCCTGGGGTACAAGTATCCCTGGCTGATAATTACTGCTTTACTGGACCACAAGATAATCCCAGTTTCTTTCCTTTTTTTCTCTCTCTCTTCAGTGGAAACCATACTGGGTCTGACGGGAGCCACCATGGGCAGCCTCATCTGCTTCATATGTCCTGCTCTCATCTACAGAAAGATCCAGAAGAACAGCATCCTCGCTCAGGTTACATAGTCAGAATTAGCACTTTCTTAATCATTTTCTCAGTGAAAATATGTTTGTTCACTGTTCACCTGTCGTGCTTCTCCTCTTTCTCTCTGTCCTGTAGCTGGTGCTTATGGTGGGTCTGGGCATCCTGCTGGTCAGCACCTTTACCACCCTCTCAATTTCGGCCAGAAGCCCCGGAATCAAGGTCCAACCTCCTCCTCCTCCAGCACCTGACAAGAACAACCTGCTGTTACCGGACCTCAATGAACTGCATGGTAAAGATCATGACATGCACTAATGGCTGGCAATCCGTTATCTACTTGATGGAATGTAGATTAAAGTGGTTTACTAATGAGCCATGGAAACATTTACCTCAACGGGCTGGAGCCATGGTTGACTGCAGCATCTGAGAGTGGACAGCAGTGCCGCATGTAATCATTTCATGCAAAAAGGCAGCGGCTGCACGAGAGACATGTTTATTTCTTGTTTTATTTTCAAAGTCGTGGACTGCAGTGCCCTAAAACAGGAACGTAAAGAGAATATGAGGCAGTAGCAAAGGGCAAGTGAGACTAAAACAAAAGCACAAAGCCATAGCAAAAAAACGGGGGGGTTTCTTTTATCTCTGTGAGAAGAAAAGATGGAGACAGGCAGGCTGAGGGGATAACCTCTTGATAATATCTGAGAGCAGCGCTGAGTGCTTGACATTGATGGAGCGAGAGTGATGCCCTTCAAACTCGAGTAATTTCTCTCCACCCTCTACCTCTGTTCATTTCTCCTGCCATCCCCTCCCCCCAAAATACATTGTCTACACCCCTGTCTCCCCCCATATCTCCTGTGGCAGCTATAAAATGCCTGCAAGCTCTAGCTGTAGAAAGGGAAGAGGGTGATGTGGGGTTGGGGGGGTGGGGGGTAGAGGGGTGCAGACGAAACAAATGGGAGATGAGACTAAGAGAAACCCTTTGAGTTAATGTTCTCAGTTTTAGCAAAGTCTTTCTGTCTCAGTCTTTGCGATTTGTTTTCTTTCTTAGTCAGAACTCCTTTTTGATTTTACTGCTTTTTTTCCCCTCAGTTTTACTCCAGCTGAAACCAATGTGGTTTGACCTCCACCTGCATCCTGTTTGTCACTTTCAATTTTAATTCAACCCTCTCTATTCTCTTCTCTTGTCTTCTCTTCTGCTCATTTATTAGTCCACACCTATTGTCAGTTTTTCCATCCATTTGCTGCCACCTAGTGGAGATCTGCTCATTAGAAATATTCAGCTGAAAATCAATTACAACTGAGCGTGTCAGTATGCGGTTCACGTGAGAGATGCTGAGGGGTTAATTTATTTTAATGCCAGCAGTTAATGTGTGTAATAAACACAACTGTAGAAGGAAATAAAGAGTGCACGTCAGGGCCAGTGTTAGAATACAGTAATTTTATTTTTCTGAGACAAGAGAAAATAGTAGAATAAATGAGGCTTCAAATTTATGGTTTCTTAATTTAGTCGCAGTAATGTGTCTCATATTTTTCAGGCTATATATACAGGCTGTGTGAAAAGTGAAGCAAAGGCAAATAAAAGGCTCACCAGGAGCAGTACTAAACAAGAGTAAAAAAAAAAAACAACCCTAGCCTGAAAACCTTATTTTTATGGTTGTATAAATCTATTACTAAAGGACTTATTTTACTCAGTGAATTTACCTTAATGGGGAACACAGTTTGGCTAAAGGATCTTGGGAATATATTCAAATCTGACATTTTCATAGAGGTGATATCCAGTAGCAGTAGTCTGTGTTTTAATACATTGTGATTTATGTGTCTGCATGTAGACAATCTTCCAAACAAGAAGCCAGTGGAGATAGAAAAACCTGACCTTCCAGCTGTGGCGGTGGTACAACCCGCAGAGAGGGACCCAGCTGAGCCCCCCCAGATTAAAGGACCAGTGGACCTACCTGAGAGTAAGGAGGAAGAGGTGCAGGTGGACCGCCCTGATGCTGGTAAGGAAACGGAACCATGGCTCGAATTTTAACTGGTTAATTTGGAAGTGATGTTTGGTTAATTTACCCAGGTGTCGCTGTGCCAGAGGGGGAGGCCCATCGTCATGAACCACCTATCCCTCATGATGAGGTCAAGGTAGACACAAGAAAGAACAATGCAGAGCTGGAGGAAGACAAAAAACAACCTGTTCCTCCTGTAGTAGGAGGAGAAGAAGAACTCAAAAGAGATGAAAGGATGGCTGTGGAGGGAGAGGACAAAAAAGACAACGAGGTTGAAGAGAAACCAAAACCCGCAGAGGCTGTCATGAGGAAAGTGGATTTGGGTGGAGGTGAAATCCTGTCCAATGAGGTGCTGGAGAAGCCGGACACAGGCAAAAAGCAGGACGTTCCCCCGCTGAAGAAAGTTGAAGAGCTCAATCCTGTGGTGGTCAATCAGGCTGCAGTGGCGCAAGTGGATGATGTGGGCAAAGCGCCAGATGCTGCAGGGAAACGTGAGTATTTGTTGCTGTTCTTGTGTTACTGGACAGCCAGCTGGACAACCACTTGTAGGAAAATGCAACATTGACCTTCTGATATTTGGTTATTCTTCAGCTCCACTTCCTGAAGGAGAGCACCATCCTGCTGCAGACGGGGCTCCAGCTGCAGACAGCAAAGATACAGCAGATGAGAAGTTGGACGGTAAGTGGAGTACAAAACCTCCAGGGGTATAGACATGACTTAATGGTCTTAGGTCAAAACAAGATGCACTGCAAATGTATCATTTGGTGATACATTTTTCATTTTTGGAATTTTTGCAATTGATTGGATGTGATGTAATCTAAAATTTAGCTGCATAAAAAAAATTCTGTTCAGTTAACTTGACAGTTGCTACACAAATTGTATCAACCTTCAACAATCTAGCAAGAACTTCATGCAGAAGAGGTGGGGATACCAGCCTTTTCACAGTAGCCTCCATTGACCAGAATGCAATGCATTGTGCGGATGGTGTATGAGCCTATGAAATACAGTGGCCCTTTGACAGTAAGATCCAGCACATGACTGTTTTCTGTTTAGCCTTCAGTGGGGAAAAACTGACAGTATCACTATTGCATTTTCCACCTTTTTGTGTATTGTGTACAGAAAGTACACAGTACACAAAGTAATTTAACCAAGCATTGAAAATGATTAATGGAGGTGGGTTTTCTTTGAAACGGCTATATCTGCAGTGGTGTGCTGCATGCAGTTTATGCTCCTGCATATTTTTTCTCCATCTCAGTTTGCCTATTTATCTTATGTAGTCTCTGTGATCTGTTGTTGCTTATTGTGCCTATTTGTGACAGTAGAAGTGGTGTAAAACACAGAAGAGATACTCAAATCCATTTCTTTCTCCGACTTCTTGTCCTGGCTTCATATGCTACGCTGTGGTTTTTGGCTTTTGTTGACTTTCGTGTTCTGTTTACTTTCGCCCTGTCTCTCTTTCTGCATCTTTACTCCCTTTTTTTTTTTTCTTTCTTTCTCTGCCGGACTCCTATCACAGTGATAAAAAAGCTGGTTGCAGGTATGAATTCCCTCTTGTCTCTTCCCTTTATCTCTGTCTGTCGCTCAATTTTCTGTCATTCACTCAGTGGGCCATTTATCTGTTAAGATAATTGATATGTACATATACATACAGTACATATGTGTTTTTATCACATAACTGCATAATATGCGAGTGTAGAATCAACCCACTCACCTTGCCCTCTAACATAGTTTGTGTGTGTCTACAGCTGCCCATTACTGCTACAGGCTACAATCTAGAGATCAGTGAGACAGTACTAAGCCATAGTGGAATATTGTCTATTTCTCTTCTCCTCTCACCTAGAGACTGGTCCCACATCAGCCTAACTAAGTTTCTTAACTAATGCTAATGTTCTCAGAGCAGGTTATGACTTATTTTAATTCCATGTTTCTGTCCTGTAGAGGGGCAGCTCGACCACGCAGTGCTGCTGCAGGTGATCAAGGAGCAGCAAGAGCAGCAGAAGAGACTTCTAGACCAGCAGGAGAAACTATTGGCTGTCATAGAAGAGCAACACAAGGAATTCCACCAAAAGCAACCTGCTGGTGCGTATACACTTTATGTTGCAAATGTTCTGCAACAAATGTTGTTGACAGAGCACAGATATTGTGTGTGGCAATGTTCAATTAGAATAAAATCAAAATAAATAAATGTGTTTATAACTTAAAAGGGGCTGCTGCTGAAGGTGAGGCGGAGAAAGGCATTCAGGAACATGTGGAGGTGATGGACAGTGGAGCAGCAAAGCCCAAAGAGTCTGACCTGGCCTCAGACCTGAAGCAGCCCAAGGAGGTAGATGAAGCTGGAGCTGCACAGGGTGGAGAAGGCAAGCCTCACGTTGTGGCCCAGAATCAAGCTCAGGCTGGGGATAAACCTGCTGGGGACAGGGTGCCTAATGTAGCTGTTCAAGCGGCTTACCAGGAGGATGGTCATGTTGCACCTGGAGGAGAGTCCCATGAGCACAGTGAGCTGGGGGCGAGGGGAGTGCCACTGGAAAAGAAAATACCTGATGACCTTCAGCCTGTACCTCAAAAGGATCAGGTAGCTCAACGTAAAGATGAAGAAAGAAGCCTGGATAAGGAGAATGAGAATATTGAAAATCTTAAAAAAGAACTGATTGAGGAAGAGATTCAGGCAAGACTGGAACAAGAACAGCTTGAGAGGGAGATAAAGGAAAAGATTGCCAGAGAACTGGAGTTAGAAAGGGAAAGAGTAGAGAGAGAAAAAATAGAGAAAGAAGTGCAAGTAAGATTGGAAATAGAGCGACTGGAAAGGGAGAGAAGAGAGAAGCTGGCTGGAGAACAGGAGTTAGAGGAAAGAGCAGAGAAAGAGAGGATAGAGAAAGAAGTGCAGGCAAGAGTGGAAAAAGAGCGACTGGAAAGGGAGAGAAGAGAGAAGCTGGCCAGAGAACAGGAGCTGGAGAAAGAGAAACTCGTGCAGGAGAAAGCTGCAGAGGGGAGACTTCAGCAGGAGAAGCAGAAAGCAGACAATGAAATACTTGAGGAAGGGAGGAAAGAGAAACAGAAAGAGGAGGCTCGGGAGAGGCTGGCCCAGCTGGAGCGAGCCATAGAAGCCAGAAACGCTGGAAAAGCTGCACAGGGGGCTGAGAGAGAAGATGATGAAGCTTTGAAGAAAGGAGGACGAGACCTCAAAGAGAAAGTTGCTGCTCAGGCAGGCCCCAGAGAAGGTGTGGAAGATGGGGCTGTCAAAGCTGAGGCTCACCCCCAGGGCTCCCACGAGAAGGTCAGGGACCAGGGAGAGATGGATCTAAGGCGGAGGCGCAGGGAACTGGGACCAGGAGAAGCTGGAGGGCCCCCAGAGGAGACCGGAGTGTCTAGGGGGGTGCCGGGGCTGGAGCCCCTCCTGGAGCTGGGGGGCTCAGACCTGCACGTGGCCCTGGAGGAGCGGCTACTGGCCAGGGCAATTGTGCACTCGCGGCAGATTAAACAGGCCTCAGAGGATGAGGGAGCCAAATAACACACATCACACACACAGATTCTCACTCCCTGATTGGACAGCAGCACATATACTGTACATCTGCAGAAAGCTTGTAATACTGTGGACTATGATATTGTTGCCTTACTTTCTTTCTTGCCTTCAGAAATGTTATGGACAAAGAGGAACATTTTGTCTTTCTTGATATTGTGTACTCTAGACATAACACAGTCTTTATTAAAGAGCAAAGTGTATGTAAATATTAACTTATTTTTGTCTTTAGGGGGAGAATTGAAGATGTTACTATTGAAATGTATATAAATCTATGCAGATACAATTCTATAGAGTGTTTAGATTTTTATTTGAGTCACCGTTGTTACTTTTCATTCACCAGCTCTGTGGAGGCTGCCTCTCTAGGACCTGTGCTTTATTGTCTCCTGTGCGGATTTCTTTGTTAAAGGTTTCTGGTCAGTTTGTTAATGTGTATCTGTTACTTTGAGGTGTAAATATTGTACATTTGTGGTTTCTTTTTGTGTGTGACCAATGTTTAGTGTTCCTTTGAACCTACATTTACCACATATTAGATATGTAATGTGGGTTCAGGTGCCTTGGCAAGTGTTGGTTCACTATGTTTAAATGAAAGTAACTGAATTCAACCTCACAGTGTTGCCACTGTGCACAGTGAAGCAGCTTGATTCATCTGGATCCATGACTCTAGTTGAATGATTCCATCTTCAATATCTCCTCCTTGTTGAATTATCGGTGCCTTCCATTCCATATGCTGCAATAGTGATATTTTAGCAAAACACAAATGTGGCAGTTTTTCTCAATTTGTGGGCTTTTTGCTTCCACTGGACCTCTTACTGTAAACAGTACAGTAATTATGAGAAAATAACAATGTACATTGTGTTAAGGGCATAGGAAGGAAATATTGACTGTAGTGTTTCTTAGTAATCCAACTTTTCTGAAAGTCCTCCCATCAGTTTGCACCTTTTCTGTGTACAAGAGGCTATTTTTATGACTTTTTCATTTCTGTACATGTTGCTGATGATGATAAATAAAAACATCCCTGACATCATGGCTGTTGTTCAGACAATAAAGACAGATGATATTAGCAATGTTTAATTCACCTCTGTATGTTACAGAATGATATCAGTCTTTTATATTAAATAATGTAGCAGTACCATGTTGCTCCATTTCAACAATGTTGTGAAAACGTGTCTGCTGATTTTTCAACACGCCGTAAATGAATTGAATATGTACGGTGCCAAGTAGAAGAAGTGCTATGCTCTCATCAAGATAAAGTAATGTTCTTCCAGCACCACAAGTCCATCAACACTTTAAACTTCACGTCTTCTCCTACAGCACAGAGGTCGAGGTCGGTCCGCTCTAAAAAAAAAAACAAAAAAAAAAAAAAGGGGGCCAGGGCTGTTTCCATTCATTTGGCTCTTTTCTTGGTCTGGAATGTAAAAAAAACAACTTTTGCATGATGACCATCTGTCACCACTACATTAGACCAGTAGGAGCATTACTGACTTTGTCACTTACTGCACTTGTAAAGCAGGTCTTCAGTGCTTCAAATTCCTTGGCACACAAGTCCTTCGTCAGCTCCTGCCTGCCTGTTGTGGTAGCTGCCACACACTTTCCATACCCTGCCGCCTGAATCACACAAAGGAAAACAAAGCAAGTTATCATCTTTTCCACCGTCTGTCCAGGATAGTGGGTGACTTAGTGATTTACAAGAATGTTTCGCGTAAAGTACAACTTTTAGCACACCCCGAGACATTCTCACTGCTACCTACAGTCGTTTATTTGCACTACAGTTTAGTTATATTGTACATAGTCTGTATACTGTATGTACTTAAAGTATTTGTGTATATGCTAATGTATAATCTTGTGAAAATATACAGCAGGTGTCATTCTTCATGGATGCTATTGTACATTTTTTTGTTTCACATATGTTCATCATGTGCCATTTGTATTTTTCATTTTATTCATACAATTCCTGTTTGTGTAGCATTTCCCTGAGCAATCCTGTGCTGAGTAATGACAGCAAAGCTCAACCTATTCACCTCAAGCTAACCCCCCCAACCTAAATATATGACTAAACACTGAATCAACTTTAAATAATACAGATAACCACGTGGTCTGCAGCTGAAGAAACAACTGGACTGTCTGAATTCATGAATTCATTTCACTGTGAACTATTTCTTAGTTTGCACAGCACAATGCAACGTGCAGAGCTACGACTACATACCACTAGCTCTCCTTTGTCAGCGCTTACCTCTACCGCACACTGAGCAAAACGTTCGGGGAAAAGTCTCATTCTCTCTCGACTGCGACTCCAGACGTTTGGCCCAGACATGGTTGCTGTTCAGGCGTTAACAGCTTCGGCGATTTTAACTCAACTGAGCACGAAACACACGAGGCGACGATTCAGAAACCGACGCTGCTACACCGTTTGTTAAATGCACTGGCAAAACGTATAACGCGTTTAAATGACAGATAATCATCACCCAGCAGATGAGGCATTTCTGTACTCCATGGACAGCGCCATGTTGTTGACCCCTGTCATCAAGGAAACGTACGGCAGAATATTCGGCAATGTGATTTGCTCATCTCCCCGTCAATCAAAATGCAAGGCTCACCCAGAACGCCAGTAGGCTTCAGGATTGCTACTTGCTGCTCCACGATTGGCTAGCTGTCACCTCTAGCCCCGCCTCCTCCGTGTGCCCCTCACAGGAAGATGAGTAACCCGCAGTCAGGTTTGCTAAATCATGGCAACATTTATGGACCGGTTGGCTTTTCTTCAGAAAGTAAGTGCTGTTCACTGTCATTACTAGTTTGTTGATACCGTCCGCAGCTGAACGGATACGTGGCGAACGTGACGCACGCCGACGTGTGTGTTTGAACCTGTGAAGTTGTGCCGCCGCTCGCTTGCTAGTCGAGCTAACAGCAAACACGCTTGGAAATTGCATTTCGTGTCATTCTTGCCCGCTGACGCGCCAGCTCGTTTCGTTCAAGTCCAACAGCAGCAGACAGACATAAAACACGGATGTGAGTGCCTGTCTGGCCAAAACTAACCACGTCGGTGTTAGTCAAACTGTAAAGTACACAGGTCGGATAACAATCTAATGCTTTGTAGACGGCGTCATCTCCGTGTGGTCCAACGCAGTCCCACACTGGCAGCTTTGCACTTTCTTTAGATTTAGAAGCCCACTTGTTTTTACCAGTATCTTCTCCGCCAACTGAAGGTCCCGACGCTGATGAAGGCGACAGCAGACGATGAGACCCCCTGCCCCGGCTACCTTTTCCAAGAGGTTGGAAGTATCCAACAGCGTCTGCTGTGGTTCAGCCAGCAGCTGCAGCTGCAGATGTGTGGCTCACAGGACGCATGCAACTGATAGCTGCTGTATGGTTCAAAATGTCATCTGTAATCTACAAATAATAGGGGGGGGGGCAGCTCTTAACATGTTCTAAGCGTATTATGGTTTAAAGGGTTGAAATCCATTGCTCAATGCTATAGTGTCATATAGCAAAGCCTAGTGACACATCTCCCTTTTTAATGTGATGTTAATGTAAAGGACTGTAAACTAATGGGGGGGGGGGATTGATTTTAATCCAAAAGCAGGATGGGATTTAAAGTTTATCACCCCGGGCAGGAGTTGTTAATCAAAAGGCACATCCCTAATATTCACACAGGATTTAAGGACAATAGCATGCCAGCAAGAAAGTGTTCTTCACGAGGTCTTTGCAGAGGTCAGACATACTTAGTCTTTTGCATTATGGTAATATCCTTAACCATCATCACACTGTAGAAATCTCCCATGAGTCTTCAGGCTGTGGTCAGTGTTTGTTGGAGTACCTTCTTGAGAGGCTGCAGGTGGAGTCGTGTCATGTCAAACTCAAGGTGAGAGCAGTGTTATTGTTCGGGTTTCTGTTTGTACGATGAAGCTGTGAAATTGGAACTGTAGCCATAATGAACAGTTGAAATGTTGGTGATTTTCCTGCCTAACCTGTTTGTGAGTAACTCAAGGTTCTGTTGGTGCTTCTTGTTCTTTAGGTGCTGAAGATCTTTGTCCATCTTTGCGGTCATGGCTCAAGCCAGTTCCTCACGGAACTCAGAAGGAACTCCACCTTCATCCAGCAAGCGTCAGGTTAGATTTATTGATGTATTTATCTCTCATCACTCAGTGGCTTCTCTCCGTCACCTGAATGTTCTCTCACTGTTGGGTGTTTTGCTTCTTAAGTTTACAGCGGCCCTCCTGATCCTATCCATGGCACAGCATTGTACCAGAAAGTGAGAAATACAGCACAGGTGAGACGCAGCTTGTATGTAATCATCATGTCATCTGTGACAGCTAGGCAAACGCACTCAGTTTATACTTTTTCTACTTGCAGGAAGTGGCCCGGTTGCTTTTCACAGATACAATTTCCACCAAAAGCGGCATCTCCCCGCTCAGCCTAGCCCCCACAGCGATGGGTAAGTAATAACGAGCACTTTAGTTAAAGTCCTAAAGTGTTGGTGTCATAGATATGGGGCTTAATAAATAATAACATTGTCTGAACCCATTCCTACTGTTTAATCCATTACATAAGGTTCTTTGTGTTTTGTGAACTGACTGAGTACAATAGGTCATCTGTGTCTTTCCGTCCAGGTATGGGCTCAGGAACTTCCCACAGGTCAGGAATGCAGGGATTTGGATACAGTCCAGGGAAGCAAGGGACAGGTGAGTGACACACCACACACACTGCACACATATCCAGTCAAGCTTAACTTTTGTTTACCTTTCTGCACCTTTTTATGTCTGTGCCTCCCTGCAGGCAGTGACTCACTACTGGATAAGATCCAGAAAGCTGCAGAGGTAGTGGCTAGCGCTGTCCTTCCCCCAACTGAACACCAGGGCATCCGTCTCCATGACAACCATTACCGGGCCGTAGTTGCTCCGTCTGCACCCATAGAGGTGGCCGTGCCTGCGTGTGCCTATAACCTGCCTGCTCGTAGACCAAAAGGTGAGATGTTGTTGATGTGATGGAAGCGTGGGTTTGTAAATATAAAGTTTGAAGCCCAAATGTAGCATTTGGATCACTGATGAGCCCACTATGTTGCAGCGTGTCAAGATTGATTTGGATTTGATTTTTTTTCAATTTAATTTTGACACCTGGGACTTCTGTATGTCCTCACCACAGCATTGAGCCAGCGGTGTCCAGGGCAGGTGGGAGGCGGCTGGGAAGAGACCGACAGCGGCAACAGCTCCTCTCACAACTCTTCTCAGGATATCACAGCCAACAGCAGGGCCTCTGTGGGCAGCAAGTCAGCTGGTAGCCAATCGGGCGCCAGTAGAGAGAGCAGTGGGGACTTAACAGAACGGTGAGTGGCAAAATCAACCTGTCAAAGCAGCAATTTCCTGTCTAAATCAAAATGTAGTCACATTTGAGAGCTGGTAGAGGGATTTTTGAATGTCCAGTTTAGATATTTCAGACTATATGATTTTTTGGCTGCTTAGTGCAGATACAGATTGCAGATGTACGACGAATACCACATTTTTATATCCAGTGTTAGCATAAAATAACCCACACATTCTCAGTTCGTCTACATCATTTTCATTTCTCCAGGGTGGAAGCCTTGCAGTTGGGGGACTGTGGCCAGGAGATGGCGCTTATCAGCAGACTGACTGAAGGATCGAGAGTTTTCCTGTCCAGAGAGGAAAACCAGCACTTCATCAAAGAGTCATTGCATCTAAAATCATCCATGTTTGGGGCTGATTCTCCCGTTATGAACTGCATTAATATTTTTCTCATTGTTGGGACTGTTCTGATTTCTGTCTTGTTTAATCTGTCAGGTGCTCCATTCTCAACTGTGAGGTTGTGGTGGAGTTGCTCACAAGCAAGCTTCAAGATCCCTCAATCACTGTTAAGATGGTAACGATGGTTAGGGCTTCACTGAAGATCAAGATTTTCGTTACGATATTGTGCAATCCTAATATACATATCTTTGTTTTCCTCCAATCCTGCAGCGCACACTGTGTGCTGTATCATGCCTCATGACCTCTGATCTCCTCTCTCTGGAACAAATGTTTGGAGCTACACAACGAAGGCTCCGCCAGCTGAGTGAGGGGGCTCCAGGTCCTGTGGCCAACAAAGCCACCAAGGTAAGAGAGACCTAAAGAGAAGGCTACGCGTGGTGCAGACTATTAGAACAGAACTAGATAATACTCAAAATGAGGGTGTATTTTTTTTTTTTTTTTGTTCTTATCTCCTCTTACCAGATCCTGCGACAGTTTGAGGCTCTGATGGGTGGATCTGTACACACGCCCAGGCAGGACACAGCGAACAGCAGCCATCAGGCCACAACTAATCAGCTTCCCACATCTACATACTCAGACCCTTTACTACCAACCCACCCTGCTGACAACACGAACCTCAACCATTATCAGCCTGACATCTTGCCCACAGGTGTCACAGAAACACCAAATCACCCATCTTCCCCCTCTAGTCTGGCCTTGGCCCACAGAGACACCTCAGGGGTGCTGACGAATGACGACAATGAGGAGAAACTTTCTCCCATTGTGCAAGAGTTAGTGCATAACCAGGTAGCGCCAATCAGGACTGCTGAGTTTAAACTGGTGGCTGACGAATCAGAGCTCAGCACACACAGTGAGCAGCCCTGTCTGAGCAGACTGTCCCTGTTCAGCGGTATGGAGCTGGTGACCAAGGGGAGGCCCCAGCCAGAGACAGACAGGATGGACGACAGCTTGAGGCAGAATCTGGCTGTGCATAACAGTATCGGCATAAGTAAAACCAGTGACAATGCTCCTTCAATTTGCAATACAGTTGCATCTGATAGCAGGCAACCAGTATCTGCCTTCTCATTTCTCAACTTTTGACCAATGTTTTACAGCTGGATCTGTTAGTTAAACCAATGATGTCATCATGTATATAGCCTTTCAGAAATCTATTTAATTTTATAAACCAAGATCAAACCTGTGAGGTTATAACTATATGGAGACAGCAGATTCAGATTATGTTTGGGTTCTTACCTGTATGGTGCCTCCTTTAGAAAGTGTAATAATGGATGAGTGCAATCCAGTTTGTATGAGAAACCCCTGAATTGTCATGAGGATGGGTCTGTATGTTGGCTGAGGTCTAATTTCTCACTAGTATTACCCAAGAATGGTTTTCTTGAATTATAGGTTATTACTGATAGTTGCTTTCTCAGGATTCCTTTTAGCTAACTGAAACAACTCTTAAGCCTCTGCAGCACACCCTAAGCCTCTGAGGGTGAATCCCTCCATTTGTAATTTGCACTACAGTTGCTTTTGTTACGGATACATAAACCTACAAACAAGAGCAGTCTTCCATAATTTTTGGTACTAAGCTATTATGTCAATGTACATGTTATGAGTGTTAGCTAACAATATTTATTATGTCTACCCTCTATTGATTAAAACATACCTATGAGAGTGGTTGTAGAGTGCATGTCTATGATTAAAAATAGCTTGGAGAGCAGATGGGAGGCGTTCAATATCAACATATTCTGTGTGCATAACCAATGTGTGGAATGTTTGATAAATATCTGGTCAGAAAAATGTAAAATATCTGCAATTTTCATTGCAACGGTTGCTCATGTCACCAAATAAAAAGCAGATTACCGTCACTATCTCACCATTGTTCTTTCAGTTACATGCTGTACTGTGGCGTTGAGGACTGGAATGTAGTACAAACTACATGCCCAGATGGTAATCCAACCTGCTGATTCATACAATGGATGCCACTGATGTATTTTGTTTCAGTGAACACAAGCTAGCTATGCTGATGCACATGAACAATAAAACATGCTGCATTTCTGTTGCAGCACTAACTACTACAGAAATGAGTCTTGTTACACTGTATTTAACTGACCTCTAAATGGCATCAGTGACATGTTGCAGACATCCCTTTCAGCAGTGCTTTATTTCAATGTCAAATGATTTGGAAAATTACATAAAATATGAATTCACATCTCTTTATTTGCAACACAGTGTGCTGGTCATATTACACCATACATAACCACGTATGGCTGACAGGCTTACGACACATACACATGTGTAAAATGTAAGGAAGTAAACACATGGTTACAAATTGATTTAGAGACTTCTCTCGAGGCCGTTTACGTTGGGAGCGCAGTGCCAAGCCGTACACTGACAGAGCCGCAGACTAATCCGAGTTTGGAGTTTGGTGGCGAGGCTCGTGAAGAATCTGATCCATTACCTTGAAGCCACTGACCTGCCACACCTAAACATTATATGTAAAGTAACTGCAAATACACTATACATTCACTTCACCGCTTTGGTTAGAGAAAACAAATAAGGCCTAAAATGTTATTTTACTGGATTGTTTTAATACTGCTCCTTGAAGCCGTTAGCCTCCATGAACTTCCTTTGTGAATGGGATCACTACAAATCCCACTTCACAGATGCAAACATGTGACTGACTTCCCCAGTCGAGAGGAAACATAATGAGGAGTTATTGAGTAAAGTGCTGAGCTTTATTTAGTTTTGCAAGCACTTTGGATCATCATCACTTCTCCTGTGATTAGCACCAATGACAATGTCCACGCATCAACGCACGCATGTGAAGAGAATGATACCTCTTTATAAAGTGCACAGGGTGCGTGCACACACACACAAAATCAATCACACACACACACACCAATACTGCACAGAAAACCACAGTGGCTGGGCCATGGAAAGGCGGATGTGCTTATGGTCTTGACAAATGGTACATGTGGAGGTGGGGATGTAAACCTCCCCACACATCATCCCCTTCCCCCTGACCCGATTGTGTCACTTGAGGCTTTCAAGGAGGAGCCACCGTGTCAGCAGTGATGGGCGAGGGACAAAAGGACAGGAGAGGGGTCAGAGGTCACGGTCATGTCGAGCCTGGACGCCCTCTGGTCTGCAGACTACTAAAGTGCGCCTCCCTCAGGACTCTGTTGATGTAGTCATAGGAGACACTGCTGCCGTCGCCATGGAAACCATGCTGCAAGGCGCTAGCGGATTCTTCAGGCTTTGGGCTGAGGGAGTACTGGGTGGTGCGGTTGTTCTGGCTGTGTATGCATGGCCTGGTGCTGGCCACTATTGCTGTCTCTGGACTACTGATCCCATTACTGCTGTCGCTGTTGGAAGACTGCAAATACAGAACAGAGATGGGCTATGAAATGTAGCTTCATGGATGGTTGGGTGGATGCAGAAGCTGTAAATAAAAGATTCTGAGCTTGATGCCCGGTTGCTTGCTCCATCCATAAATGTCAATGGGCTTCACTTTACAAGCTCAACGCTAAAGAATAAATTACCTTAGAAGAAAGAAGTATCCTCTCACCAAAGATGACACACGGTCAGTTGAAATCTGAGGTAAACCTATGTCTGTGCGATGGCCTAAAGCTGAACGTAAAGATCAATCCAGTCTCACCTCTGAGTCCAAATCTGACACAAGCAGGCTGGGATCCCCTCCTGACCTCTTGGCCTGAGGACTCAGCTGTTGGTCCTCCTCGCTGTCACAGCTACGATGCCGTTTCCTGTGCAATTCAGAAATGGAATGAACAGAGAGAATTGTGATTACAGAGGACAGCGGAGTGAACGTGAGAGTGAACCAGATAGCGTGACAGAATTTATGCAGGCAGAGGGAAGAGAGATTGGGCAGAGAAAGGCAGAGTATCAGAAAGAGGGGGCATGAAGAGGAACCAAAAATAGCAACTCACACCCAGGCAGTTACATGATCAGACAGGTGGCACTCCCATTATGAGAACGCATTGATTTAACATATCTTCACTGGGGACCACATACAGACTGAACAGGCAGTGTGGACATTACATTGATACTGTATTGTCAGACTGGATAGTCCAGGATATTGTCTTGGCTTTGATTACTGTAATGTATATTTTTTTAGCTACAACGTTGCAGAGGAACAAAGATACAAGTATTAAATGTAATACTGGAGCTAATGATAAGCCAGTACTAATGACCAGGAGGTGTAAGCAATTATTAAATGTAATATTGCATGTAATGATGGGCCTGTAGTGATGACCAAGATGTGTAAAATGTGTGATCGCCCTTACCTTTTGTCAGTCAGCATTACTGCAGTGTTGACAGATGTTCTTTCAGCAAAGACAAAGGTTGACACTCCTTGTGAGCCGGCTTGAGAGATCTTATTTTAAACCTTTGGCTATGTTAAAGCTCCCAGACCATGTCGCAGAAACTCAGTATGGCAAGGACTCTCTCATCTCATCCGGAAGTCTCGGATGTGTTGAGTGAGCGATGTCCGGACGGCTGAAGCACCGGTCGCCGTAGAAAAGCACAAACCTCCGCTGTGGGTTTAGTCCAGACCGGTCACGGCTCCAACTCCAGTCCGCCCTGCCTACGCCTTCGGTGGTGGTACAAGCCGCTGCTGGGCGTCTGAACGCTGCCCAGCTAACTACAAGGTATTCTCGTTTACGCAGTGAAATCTCGGGGAAGTACAGACATGACAGTACAGGGCGCAAGCTAGCCCGCTAGCCCGCTAGCTGCTACCGCGCAACGTTATATCAGCTACTTGTCAAGCTAACTACTTTAGCTAATTAACGCCGCACTACGCTGACCGAAAGTTCTTCCGCTTTCGTATTCCGTCCGCTCGGCGTTAACCGTGACTCACTGTTGCCTGTCCTTGAGAGCAAGTCCGGCGAAATTAAATAAGTAAGGTGAGAAAATACATTCAACTTTAATGTTCTCCCGAAGTAGGATTAGCGACACGGATGATGTGCCATACCGAGCTTGTCTGAAGTGAAGAGCGCCACCCCTCTGTTTACCTGACGTCATGAAAAGAAGTTCAAAGCGGAAACGGCTTCCGGTGTCAAACTCTCGTTGAGCTATAGCCTTCTTCTTGCCTCCATTGGAGCTTATTAGCCCAATTATCTTTTTTTTTATCTTCGTTTACGAATACATTCATACATTTTTCGTAATAGAGGGACTTTGATAACGTGTCGAGGACTATGTGGAACAGATTTACCGCGTCGGTGTCTGTTCAGGCGGGTCTACGTTAAAAATAACACACATTTCTATCCCAACATGTAGTGTATATATTGTCTAGTATTTTCTGTAACATATTATACATGTTTTTTTGCCAGCAGGCCCCAATGTGGCTGCTACAAAGGTAGGGTATAACTGGGCTTAGATATATCCAGGACACCTTTAGGTTTCGTCACAGCCCTTTTAAATCAGTGGTCAGGAACTCAAACTATAGCAAGGGGGGGGGGGGGAGGGATCTCTGTGTGATAGCAAAGCCATGTTGCATTTTTTTTTTTAACCTTGACGCCATCTGTGTCACCATGTTCATGCTGTACATCCCTCCTGTAGATGAAGGTGATCCAGCACTCCGTGGGGACACTGCAGGCAGCTTTGATCTCTAATCGTCAGCACTTGGCTGAACTTTACAGGAAGTACACGAAAGAAGAAAGGCATCTTCTGGAGGAAGGATTCCACCCAGGGCAACCGGGTTCCCTCTTCCAACCCATCGCAGTGCACTCCGACTCAGACTGGATCTCCGCTCACCCTGAGGAGCCCGAGGACTTTGAGAGTTTCTACAGTGACCCTTACCGCAAAACCCCCAATGCAAGCCACAATACTATTTATATTCAAACCATAGGTGAGTATGTTTGTGTCTAGTGTGTCGAAATGTTTGGGCGTGTTCTTGAAAATGTTCCCACGTTAAGACCAATAAGATGGCCATTTGTTAAGTATGTTATACAGTGTTATTTTAGTTTGTGTTTTGGACTCCAATTGCGGCATGTTACATAGTTGGCTGGGCTTAATTCTACACTATGTTTCTTGTAGGTTCCTTTGGGGAGGCGGGGGCCCAGACAGAACAGTATGTGGACTGGCTCAGAGAATACTGCCAGGCCTTCTTCCATGGGCTTTCTGTCAAGTTGCTGCCAGCAGTTACTGTGGCTGAAACAGGATGCTCTTTCAGGGTTAACAGTAACTCACATAACCTTCAGATCCTCACTGGTAGTTTAGGGAGTCCATATCTATTAGGGAGTTTTTGGCCACTTTCTATGTAAAAATGCAAGCACATGAGTGGTAAAATGCATCTCTAACTGGACCGTGCATGACAGTGCTCTGTTATTATTGTTTTCTCTTGAAATGTAGGTGACCTGCTACGATTCCTGGGGAATAGGAAACCAGAAGACGCTTTTTGTATTGTTGGCATCACAATGATTGACCTCTACCCCAAAGACTCCTGGAACTTCGTATTTGGACAGGCTTCTCTCAGCATGGGTGAGATTTTACCCCAAAGCCTTAACTAAGAAAATATAACTTGAATAGATAAGAAAGACAAGGATATACGGTACCACACTTAATAATACTCCACTGTATCTCAACATACTGTAACTCTGCTGTTAAAATGCCTACATATGTCCAGGACACGCACAATATAAAAGAAGAGAGAATCAGTAAACATTGCTTGATAGCTGAGGAACATTTTGTCAAAGTGAATCATTGATGCGGTCTCTGATGATGCAATTATGTTGAGCTGCCACTAGGTGGTGCTACAGTGGTTTACATACAATACATCCTCTCTGTTGTGTCTCAACTGTCCTGGCAGGGATGGGTGTTTTCAGCTTTGCCAGGTACGATGACAACTTCTACAGCAGAAGTTATGCTGGGAGGCTGAAGAAATGTCTTCAGCCAAAGCATAGGGACTTCTCTGTGTTTGACGGATATTACACTCCCCCCATCACCAGCACTCTGCTGCTTCGATCCTGCAAGGTTTCTTAAAAACATGCTCCTCCGCTCACACAATTTTGGTACTATGAACTTTTGAGTGGTCTTTCCAAAGGTCCTCTACCATTTAACTTTTATCAGTACTGCTGATAAAACACTCAATACTGCTGGTTTTGTTATCAGAAAACCCTAATGTTAAATATTTCTTTCCAGACAATGACCCATGAGATCGGCCATATGTTTGGAATCAAGCATTGCCAGTGGATGAACTGTGTCATGCAGGGCTCCAACCACCTTGAGGAGTCCGATCGTAGGCCTCTGGATTTCTGTCCCATCTGCCTTCGCAAGCTACAGGTCGCAATCGGCTTCAACATAGCAGAAAGATACAAGGTAGAGAACAAGGAGGAACCCTGATTGTGAACCCCAAATTCATCACTTGCATATTTAAGTCTCTTTACAGGAGACAGTAACTTGCAGGACAGTGCTGGTCAGCTGTTATAATATAAACAACATCATTTCAACCTAGTTTAAACAAGTTAATTTGGTTTCTCAGTTACTTGGTTCTGGGTCAATGAGTCCAGTTTAAGTGTTATTTGCCAAAGCAATCCTGATTATTTCAACACACTTTCTAGCAGCATCCATGCACCACACAGAGAACATTCTCAGCTGCCTGACATGCCGGAGTTCACAGGGGCTCCTTAAAGTGAGAGCATTTTAACCTGAGTGTGCTGAGCGAGTAGACACTGAAAGACATATTTCACACAAAATCTGTTTCACAATGACTGAATATTAACCATATGTTTCAGTTCCAGTGAGTATATCAACCTTTTTTTTCTTAGAATTCCTTTTGTTTTGCACATTAGCCTGTTACTGTGTCAACTTCATTACACTGAAGTAAGCGGTTGCAACATGTGCTGTTGTTTACAAAGAACCTTCTGGTTTTTCTGAATCACAAGATGTTTGTCAAACTACAATCGGAAAAAAAAGGCCAGCATTGTCAGAATCATTTACACAATTTTGAAATTCTTGAAGGTAGATTGTACCTCATTAATATAACCAAGAAAGTCTGAAGAATTGGAGCAATTTTAAGACCTTTCTCCCCCCGCCCCTTTGATTTTGATCAAGGCTTATCAAAAATTCAGTTTACAAAATGCACAAACACAATCGGATGCATTTATGTTTTTTGTCTGAATGTTTATCTGCGTGCAACAGGCCTTACTGCACTGGATCGAGGATCAGAGTGAAACATCCAGACCAGCGGATGCCTCTGCCTATCAGTTTGTGCCCCACTTTCCCAAACCCACTGAAGCCTTTCTCACGTCCAGGCTGTGGCTCCGCAGGTGCCTGGACATACTCGGAAAAAAGAGATGAACTATAGGACGTGTCCAAATCTAGGTAAGATCAGGAAAAAAATGCAACAGCTCTGACCTATTCGTGTATACCATGTAAAATTAACATGTCTGCTGCAGTTTGATTGCAAAACAGAATCTTAAATAAGGTGCACTGTGCACAGAAATAATTTTTTAATGTGAAAGGGTACAGTAGTCTATTTACATGACATGAACATGGTTAGAGTTCTTATGAGTTGTGTTAGCAATGACTTATAGTTGCTATAATGTTGGAAGTTTATAAGAAAAAAACATTAAACATAATAGAGGTTCAAATCAAATCAAATCAAATCAAATTTTATTTATATAGCGCTATATCATAACAAAGTTATCTCATAGCACTTGTAAATATAGAGCAAGTCCAAGCAAACTCTATATCTACAGACCCA
>JAVQJF010078129.1:0-54009 GCA_036023855.1 Gadopsis marmoratus | reverse complement strand
CTCGGGGTTCAGTGTCTTGCCCAGGGACACTTCGACATGCGGACAGCAGGAGCTGGGATCAAACCACCAACCCTGGGGTTAATGGACGACCGCACTACCCCCTCAGCCACAGCCGCCCCTGTCTCAATGATGTCAAATGTTGGATGGCAGAAAATGTCTTAAATTCAATACTCAAAATCAGAAATCATAATGATAACTCCCCCAAACCCTATCAATATGATTTCCTAATGTGAAACCCGCTGGCAGAAATGTGGGAGTTTGATTTGATTCAGATCTGAGCTTTGCACCACAAATCAAAAAGGTTCTCCAGTCCTGCTTCCTTCAATTATGAACCATCTCCAGAATCAAACCAATGCTTTCACACTCTGACCTGGAAAAAGTAATTCATGCACTTAGTTTCTCGAGACATGACTCCCTCCTTTCTGGAATAAATCAAAAGGTTCCTGTCTCGCCTCCATCCGCCTACATCACATCACACCAACACTGGTTTATCTCCATTGGCTCCCCATTCGATTTAGAATTGATTTTAAGGTTTTACTGATCACTTTGAAGGCACGTCTGGGTCTGGCCCCAAGGTATATAGCAGAAATGCTGACCCCATATAAGCTAGTTCATAGCCTTAGATCCTCAGGCGGGGCCCTTCTGGCCGACTCAAAATTCGAGGCTCAAGTCTAAAGTCTTATTGTGTTTTCATCGAATTGGATTTGTAATGTCTTTGTAAATCACTTTGGATAACATGACATTTACCTGACTTGAAAACTGTGTACACCTACAGTTACACACGCAAAAAGCTTTGATTCTACTTCAACTGTGAAACTCTGTCTTAATTATGAATTTCGAGTCTACATCACGAGTCACCTCTAGTTACCTGCAGCCTCACTTGATTCGCTTTACTTTGAATTGTCTAATAAATGCAGACATGCCCCAAAAATAACCAAATAAGTCAATGGGAAGAAAGTTCCTATTTGAGTGCAGGAAATGTATCAAAGGATTTGTTTTCCAAATTACTAAAGGAGTTTAAAGAGCTCAGTTTCCAAAGTAATTGCTATTTCCTTACTCAAACATCCTCAGGTATCCGAATGCGACAGGATTGCTAATTTTAAAACCCCACAGGCTTTTCATTTCCTAAGATTATAGTCCTCAGTTCGCTCCAAAGTAGTTTCTCTCAGTTCTTTTTCTAAAGTTTTTTGATTTCTATAGCCTGGAGTGCTCAACAAGGCCTTGCTGCAGCAGGGCTATTATTTCAGCTGCCACTAACACAGACCTGGTAAGTAACAATACAACTAAAATTCACATCATCACCCTTTTTTGATTCCTTTCCGTCTCCCAGATTTTCCATCTGTCAGTCTTTCATTGTCCACCTTTTGCTATAATAAAAATCGAGACATTTAATCATCTCAAGTTGAATGATCAGAGTATCTAAAGTGTGGTTTCTAATTGTACTCCAGACCTTTTTTTGTAAATGCCATTTTCTGGTGGGTGTATGTGAAATTGCTTCCCCTTTATTTTAGCCATTCATTGTGCTTTTGCAGCTATTGAAGGTCTCCACGAAGGAGCAGATTCATCCATTTTGGGGGTTGAATGGATGCATTGCTATTAGGCTGCTGCAGGTATTTATGTTCATCATGCAAAAATTCACCTACGTTACACACAAAACAGGGTGAAAAGATTAGCTCACAAAGTGTCATTCACCTGCTCAGGTTAGAGCTGAGAGATAAGATGAGAAGTATGTGTGTGGACTAGTTTTTACTGTAATAATGTCAGACAGTATCTGTTATCATTTTTCTCAGGCTTGAAAATATTTGGTATCATACATATTTGTATTATATTTTTAACAGATTGATCTCAAAGTTACTGACTCCAAGTTGTTTTTGGAGCTGAAGATTTTGTGCTAAATGTTTGTGCTGAACAGAGAAATTAGAAACTGTGCTTAAAGATAAAATCCTTAAAATTTTCATGAAATCAAACCCGTTTTTTTATACTACTTATGGTTGTAATTTTTTTCAGCAATTGCCAATTAATTACTTTCTATAATTACTTCTCTATATAGTCATTTTGCTTTCGGATGCACAGGAGAGTCAGAGGAAATTACTCATGTGCATAATCCAGCGTAATTGTTTTAAATGTAATCACTGTTTACAGTTCACTCCTCTACAGTCATATCATAATTGTATTTAGTCACTGCTATACAGTGTTTTCTTTCTGTTTTTTTAAACTGCTGCTCCTCCTAAAAGTGAAATATGGGGTTGCTTTTGTTGTGAAGCAGTCACAGGAAATGCGCTGAACGCAATCGTTCATCCAAGATGCATCTGCAAAGACATGGTCATTTTCTGCATTTTTAGTTAGTGTATCAGTTAAAATTAGGGAGGGGGTACACACTTCCAGCTCCCAATTCCTCTCTGTGAAACACATCGTCTTATCCCACTAATTGGAGAAAATGAGAGGGAGGGGAAAATGTTTTCAGACAAAATTGCTCATTTACAAGAAGCAGAGAGGAAGTGATTTTAGTAAATTGCATTTTTTTATTTTTTTGTCAAGGAACATCTTTTTCTCATTACGTCTTTATACTGTATGCTGGAGAGGAATAAGATAATTGTAAAGAACAAGTTCCTGTCACACACAAGCCAGTCCTCCACAACCACAGTGGGAAGCTGAGTCTAGCAATGAGTCTGGGAAGAGTGGATTCGATATAATGGGGCTGATAGTTCTGCTCAGAATAAAGGTGGACTGGAATTTTATATTAAATGTACCACTGACGCCGAGGACATTTTATATGAGGCATGGACACTGTTTACAAAGTACTAATGAAGCACACTGTACCAAAACTAAGAGACATCACAGAGTTGACATACTGCTGCTCCATATGAGCCTGCATTGGTCCATTTAACTGATACAGTAGAAGATGCAGGCAACAGTAAGAAACACTGTAAGCACAATTGATTTGAAAAAAAAAAGAGGCAATTTTGAAAGTTTGAAAGACTCCATCTTACACACTTGGTATAATTTTCTAATTGACAGTACAGTAATCCAGCATCCGTAGAAAATGAGTGCCTATTAGATGATTTCACATCTCCCAATTTAGCCTACATCCAGTGCCAAAGCAGAAAGTGGTGTGCCCTACATGTGACATGTAAGGCAATGGAGGATGCTACCACTGAAGTTACAATGGCATTTGTAAAATTCTGCGCATGGCAACCATTTTGGAAAATAGACTTCTATTCGCATTCTTTCAGAGAACGGTACAGTGCAGTAAATATAATGCTAAAGCCAGCAGTTAACATAGCTTAGCACAAAGACTTGAAGCAGTGGGAAACAGCTACCCTCGCTCTGTCCAAAGGGAACAAAGTGAAAAACCGTTTTTCCCAAAATGCCAGACTTTTCCTTTAAGATTAGGGACAGATTGTGGTTATGGAAAATAAACCATGGTTAAACTATGGTTAGGGTAACTCTAAAACTTGGTTTAAGGCTACTGAAAGACTGTGGTTACAGTTAATAAAAAGGTGAATGTTACTTTCAGGTCTGTGATGGAACGTGGCTTCCGGTCACCTGCATCAAAGTCAGGCATTTCATTCCACCAAAAGCAAGAAAACAAGCATCATGATTGTTGTAAGAAAGAAATACTACGTCACATTAGTAGTTTTATGATGTGACACACAGTGAAAGTTATCCCAAAAACCATTCAGGACCATGAATTCACTTCAGTCAAATGACTCAGGAGCAATTCATTGTCATCTTTGCTATGAGTAGAATCCTGAATGAGTAGAAAACACTGAATATATGACGTAGATTAACAGATACTCTCTCATCCAAACCAGTCTGATGAGGATCTTCTGTTTAATGCATAATACCGAAAACCGACTGCATGACAGATTGAATTCAGCCTGTGGGAACCTTGTAGAGAATCCTTAATGATTGCAGTGCAAATTCACCAAACTGGATGACTCAGGATGCATGGGACTGCTCTCTTATTTAAGGAAGATGATAATGATGGTGGAGTTATATTTGGCAGGCCGGTCCATTTCTCACTTTATTGCTTCAGCATGACAATACATATGGTTTTATTATTGTTAAGAATCCTTTAATAAATAAGGTACAGGTAAAGCAATATGATGTAATATAAAATAAGGCATCAAAGATTATTTATGCATTATGTAGCTCGCTGACATTCTGTGGATGGAAAGAAATAATTGGAGCCAAGCAAAAAGAGGAGACAAGCACCAGCCGTACATGGTGCAGATGTCTAGAATCCTTAATTCCAGTAAACCAGTTGGGGGACAAAAGCTGTACAAGAGAAAACAGAATGCAGAATGTATGCAAAGCAGGTTTAGTGCATGAAATTTAACACTTTGCAGCCACTACAACAACAATCAGCCCCTAACAATGGAAACACCCCTGCAAAATTGTGTCCCTGACTGGACCAGTTTGATGGAGTGCATATTGTGTTAGCAACAACTAGGCAGGTGGATTTGTTTCTCACCTTCTCCACTTAATGGCATGTGAAGTAAGCTGATTCAATTCCCAGTGCCTACACCTAGCTGAGCGTGCCACAGAAGGACAGTGCTAAAAGATTTATTGGACAAGAGTGTGTATGTGAAAGTTTGCCTGTGGCTTGATATAAAACATTTAAGTCAAACTTGCAGAAAGTATATACAAGGTGAAAGAAGAAAATTGCGCTACAGTATTTTTGGTTAAACAGAAGTTGGAAATAAAAGTTAGGATATGTCCTTAAAGACAAAAAAGTGTTGAGACACCTCCGGTCATGTAAATAAATACTACTAAATCAACTTTATATACATATATATGCGCGAGAACTAAATACCTTGTTCTACTTGGTGTTTTCACAGCTAACAAGTGAGAAAACTGTTAACTCAAATATGTCATGGGTGTCTGCCAGCTATTCAAAGCCACTTAATCAGATTTGCATAAGTATTTATCTACATGTTGCAGGTACCGGTCAACACATGACATGTCATTTACTAGCCTGTTTGTTGGTGGAATATAGATTATTTATGGTTGTCTCTGCAAGTTGTAAAGTGTAGTAATAAAAAATAAAAGCTATGTAGTGGTATGGATCTGAAAACATCCACCTATGACATAGTTTGCTCCAGGTACTGATAATGGGCCTAAAGAGGCATTTAAAAGTCATTTATAGCCTACCCTCCATACAAATCAGTGGAGTCGGAGAAATGACAGCAGCGTTGGAAATGTGCTCTGTGATGATTAACAGTCGCCCTGATTCAAGGCGATGTCTGTGCCACTGTGTTGAACTCTCGGTTGCCACGTCTCATTATCCCCCACCCCGCTAATAGAAGGAGGAGACAAATAATTCATCTGCCCTGATGGTGACATGGAGCATAACAGGTCTCCTCGGGGGGAGACTGAACAGCTTGTCAGTCAGAGGATGGAGGCTGAGAAAATATGATACTCCAAGTGACAGTAAAACACAGGTTTAGTTACGGATTCACACTAATCAATATACATCTAATCTGCATTTCTCACCTCCCAGTTTATTTCACTGTGCCAAGATAAACGCGTTGGTGGGTGACCGTGTGAAATAAATATATTTACATTACAAACTGTTCTGCCTTCCACGTGTGAATGTAATAAACTGCAAGGAAGCATTAAAAAAAAGTCCCATTCTGATTTTTTTTAAAAGACAGAAAACATCACAGGACTTTGAAGGCTATCTTAAAGGCGAATTTGCATTGTTAGGGGTCAACTGCTAACATGAATGCTGTTTGTCGTGTTTGAGACTTATTTGAATCCTGTGTGTCTGCAAATTGCAGTCATTTGAATGCTTTGTGGGCTTCAGAAGGAACAGCTGTTACCTGGGCTGCAGCAAATGGTTAAAAAAAATAAAAAATAACAATAAACTGGATGGAGATGCAGCAGCTGTTAAATTGACTACAAGTATGCACAGAGAGAGCTGGAAGTAATTGGAGACAAAGTAAACAATTACAAGTTCAAACTTACCCCATCCAAACTATATATTTTCAGATTATCAGTTAAAGAAACATAAATTGATGTTTTGGTATATTAAACTTTGATATGTTTTGATGTGCCCGCTTGCACAATACAAACTTTTCACAAAGGAAGCGTTGTACTGGAGACAGAAATAATCTCAGTTACTGAGTTTAAACTAGACTGAAATACGGCTAAATGCTGGGGAAGCAAATCAAGCAAGTACATTACACAAAAATACAAAACTGCATTCTACTGCTGTTCTACATGTTCACAGAACTAATTTGACCTCACAGTCTCCAAACTGCACTGCTGTCAAATGTCACCGCAGAAAAAGTCGAGAAGTATTATCACCTCTAGAGCTAAATTATTTGTCAGTGCATGAAGGAGAAGAAGAAAGAGACTTCGAACTAGGCTCTAAATAAAAAAAGGGTTTTCACAATTCTGGCTTATAATTTTAGAGCACCGCAGACAGGTGAAACAAGGATGTCTCCGTACATGATCCTTGTTTCCTTGATTCTTGACTACTTTTTGCACAACAGACTTTAAAGTAAAAACATCTTTTTCAAGAAATTCCTGGCTAAAACAGGCAGGAGCGATGTGACAGTACAGTAGATTATGGTGAAGATTCCACAATGTTGTCTTAGAAATACTCATCTGATTATTCAAATACAAAAATGATCAAAGACACATCTAACTATTGTAGGTTAGCCGATCAACACATTCAATAAATAACAGTTCTAATAATTCAAATACACAAGCAAATGTTATGACCCAGGCTCCAAACAAAAGTCACGAGATGACCACTGAGAAAACGCTATTCGCTAAGACCTTGAGATGTGGATGTGGAAAAGCTCCAGAAAAGCTGGTAAATGGACTGTAAGTTAAGATTGTTTTGATAAAAACAATTACTCGGTTAACAGTTACTCACTAAATAACAAGGTATTTAGTGAGTCAACCTTAGGTCAACCTTATACTGGCAGCAATACCTGCCTTTGCAGCTTTGATCCAAGTGTAATTTATCATTGGCCAGTATTTTGTTGAGCGTGTTGCTTATACTTGAAAAACACACAGTAGCAATACACAAAAGAGCAGCTCATAGTGGGAAAAACAATCACAATTCATCAGCTGTGTAATCAGCCGTGAACAGCAAATAGTTAGCCATGACTCTCCCTAGCTTACCTTTTAGGAGAGACGACTTGTTAATGCGGTGCAATGCACCCAAGTCAAGTATCAAACCGTAGTGAACAAGAGATTTTCTCTATTGCTCCTATAAGTTGCTCTGTGTGAAAATGCCAGTGACTTGATGGAAGAAGGATGCACACGCTCCGTCACTAAAGTGCTTTTCTCTGCAGACCACTGAATGAGCTCATTTATTTTCACAGACTGAAAGACAATTGCTTCCCAAGCTCAGAGTCAGCGCTGTTGTTCTGCGCACACACACAGTCATGTTTGTACACTTCATCGCTGGAGCTTAAGATTATGTGTGTAAAAGGTAGTTTTATGTGTCCTGAAAGAAAGTGGTGTGAGGATCATAAATTGAGGATAAAATGGTAAGACATCCATGTGCCTTGGTTGTACCAGAGTTGAACAGCGAAATTAATTTGCAAAATTGTTGGTGCACCAGCGACAGTAAAAGGTAACCGTTAATTTAAGGAAACGTATTTGTATGTTTGCCTCCCGTCTCACAACTGACTGCAGACGATGCCGCATCGCTCCTTTGGAGTAGTTAACACTCTGGCAGAGCAGGGTCAAATACTGGGATTCGATGGTACAACACAGCTAATATAATAGCTTCCACTTTGGACTCAGATTCTCTCAAAAGTTGTCATTGTCAAAATGGTTCAAAAATGGTCAATGCTGCAAATTTATGCGTCAAACTTTACCAAAGTGTGAAAGCAAGGTGTAAAAGAATCCTTAAATTGTGGCAATTCCATTGGTCTGTAATTCTGCCACTACGAATGCGGGTATATGATTTACCCCAACTGAGCTGATTCAGTTGATATTACTTCAGTGTTCACACTCAGGAAAATATAACTACTTCCTCTCTACTTCATATTGGTGGTGAATTGCCTGGTGACGTGAATATTGGAGTTACATGTATGATCATGTTGTTCTGTAACTGCCGAGTATGTAACTAAGCAGCTGTTCACTATTCAGTTTGCCATATCAACTGTGTGAAGTTAATGTGTTTACGCTGTGTTCACAACTCATTTTCGCTGCACCCAAGTGGCAAAAAATAATAAGTTATTGCAGGTTTAACATAAGCATACTTCTTCAGCCTAATTTCTTTTTATCTAAGAACTGCACCAGAGTAAACTCTTAAAGCCTGAAATCTAAATGGAGTGGCTTTCTACTACAAATAGGAAATTATCAGGGCTTGAAATGTGTCCCCATTCACAGAATGGCTTAACCCTTTTAGACTTGCTTGTACCTTTTTAAAGAAGAGGTATGAGGCACCTTCTGCTTCTACATGAGTCGTGCTCTAACTAGGGCACAGCATGAGGCCTGTTAAGTCTTACCTCACCTGGATTATCAGGGGAGCCTCACCACACATTTATGCACAACATAAAAAAAAAAGAAGGAAATTGTCAAGCATGAACCTGGTTATTTGGACTTGGGCCGGATGTATGGAGAAGAAGACGGAGTTTAAAACCTGGAGGATAAAGAGACGAGGTTTGTCATGTCCTGCCTGTGGTGCTGCTGCGTGCTCTGCTAGCTTTCATGCTAATTAAACTGCATTTAAATCTCATGATAATAACGGTTGAGGGGCGTTTAAGGAATAAAACGGCTTTATCTTTCCCCTGGGTCTAGAAGAGATGTTCAGAAAATATTAAGGATTGAAGGTGTCTGTCCTTATAGAAACACATCTGCTTGAAGAGATAAGAATAGATGCTACGTTTGGCGGAGTGTAGGAGGAAGCCGATATGAGATGACGGAGAAGGTGTGTGAGAAAACAAATTACTGAGTTAATGTTGCTGAGGAATATTCATTTGGCAGGATTCAACATTATCTGGAGAAAAAAAATAAACACATCTGGAGCTGAAAGTACAGCTGTTCATTTACAGTTGTGTAGCGTGAAGTGGATACCTTGATTAAAATAATCTAAATTTAAGTCACATTTAATTAATTCAAATATGAATGTCCTTAAATTATTACTTTGGATTCTCAATTAACCATTTTATTATCTCTTGGTGTAACTGTGTGCACATGATACAGTAAGTCTTCAGTGACTGGTGAAAGTTTGTCTACAAAGATAAGATGGACACTTGCAAGTAACTTTACTCGCCGTAATAGACAATATATAGAAATTTGGCCATATTTACATTGAAATTGAGAGACAGCAGTATTTGTCATTGGTTCATATAACTAGTACAACCTCTGTCCATGATGAACAAAGAAGGAAGCAGCGTGAACTAAGTTGGATGGTTGGGTCAACAGAGCAAATGACACAGAGGATTGCTTTCATAATTGTTTTCTTTTAACCATGAATGCAATCTTTGCTGAACATTAACCAAGCAGTTCTAGTGCCCAAACCAGACCTCAACAGTAGTGGTGGTAGATTAAAAAACATTCCACTGCATTTGACCTTGTAGGACCATCGCGAAAGGCGCCAGAGTGCCCAGGAATTATTATTGTTTTTTGAAACTATTTCTAGCTTTCTGAATATACAGCTGTTATAATTTATCCCTGAACAGCACAGAGCAGTGTGACAGTGAATTGGGCATTACATATACTAGACAATGTAAATCTGTTATGATGACCTTTGCATTTAATTCTTCAAATCAGTTTCCATGAAGCTCCATTCATCTGTAAGCATTCTTGTGTTGAATGTGAGCGTTGTGAACTGGACAATAATCGTGAGGCACATCTGTGATGTGACTTCTGAAAACCCATATGGGAACGTGATTTGTTACACATGACCGGAATAGTTCAGTCATCTGAATCACAGAATGTGTGTTAACATTGAGGGTGTGTTTGGTTGGTTTAGGGATCGCCTGCGAGTGACCCCATGGAAACAATGACCACAGACTTGTTTTTGATTTGCAGTGCTTGCCACCCTGCTCTAAGCTCAGGGTTGAAACATTGCCTGTGGATATAGTTGTAATAAATAATAATGGCCTTAGACACTTTAAACTACTATGTTGGGTCATCATTTCTGTACTCCTGTGACTTTATTTGCTGTATTTTGGCTGTGCACTGTAACTGTAACACCACCGAGCTGAAAGATTGCTTACCACACAATAAGGAAGGGCTTTTAGTGTTTTGGACGTAAAATGGATGACTGTAATGGAAAATGTATGAGGCAGTGTTTGTCTCATTGGTTACCAATTCGTGTGTACAGATCACAGTAATAGAATACAATAACAGAGCAACAAGACAATACACTAGAAGTGCAAATTACATGTACTTAATTTGATTCTTTCAGATGCTGGTTCAATTCTAAAGCTCGGTCGCACCAGAATTTAAAAATGCTAGTACAGGAGGACTTCAAAATCAACTCATTTCAATCTGTGAATTTTGCTACTTCCATCCATTTTCCTCCGCTTATCCAGGGCTGGGTCGTGGTGGCAACAGGCTAAGCAGGGTTGTCCACACGTCCCTCTCCCCAGCAACACTTTCCAGCTCCTGATGCTGCACCAATCCGCCTGTCCACCTCACGGAATACAAACTGGTCCACAGATGACGAATGGTTTGCAGTTATGATACAAACGTCAGTGGTACAATTGAATAGACTGTGTGAACTGACAGGTAATACACTAGCTAGGTCACAGAGCTATTTTTCCCAACACTTCAGTAACTCTATAGAATAAAAATATGTACAATCCTGAAAATAAGATGCCAGAAGGAACCTCAGAAAACTATTCTGAGCAGTGCTAGCATGTTTCCGGCTTTCTAGTGTGCTAGCTGTTATCTCACCAGCTGCAGTAGTTTACCAACTAGCCCAGTGAGTAGCCTCTATGTTAACAAGGATATAGCGCGGCCTATTTCACAAAGATGTGCAATTTAACTCCACTGTGCAAATGTATTTTAGTGACTGGGTGTGATGAATGATATTTTTGTCTTAATTTGAGTTTTGGAAACCAGGATTAAATTCATAAAAATAATTAGCCAAAATTGTAAATTCATTAACCAAATGTGCGTTAACATATAACAATCCTTATTTTCTTACAATCAGTGACAAAAATTTCAAGGTGTCAAGCAGGCATGACTGTACGGGTCGTGAACTGAATATTCCTCATTCAATTCAATCTATGAGACATGGAACTGATCCTACTGTTTCGCACTTTTCACATGTTTTATCAATTTTAAATCCTCTTGTTGATAAAACACTGCATGACACACAGCCAACTCCACTGCAAACTGATTTAGAAAAGAAACAGTAGTGTGCTCCAGCTGGAATTGATATTTGCTTTGCTGGGGTGTCTTTGGTGCATCCGTGCCTTTGCAAATAAACCAACCACATATTGCTCCAAAAAGTAAAAATAGAGAAAACAGGACTGAAAAATTGCTGCTTAGAAAATGAAAACCAGATTTACTTTAAATGCTGGAAGCTTTGTGTAGATTCATGCACAGTCTAAATTTCACAACACGAAACCTCGTGTTTTTTTCTTTTTGTTCTACTATTAATGTCAGATCTTGATCCACCACCATGGCCTCTGTTACCTGAAGGTATCTGGTGTTCTTGACGATTCTGTGTTCTTGATTTTGCCCCCATGTGATTTTAACCCACCTCTGCAACCTGCTGCAGTACTTAGTGCCAGAACTACAAAAGTGCTGGAAGCCCCAGCCAGTGAACTGTAGTTATTGATTGTTCGGGGACCACTGCAGGCCTGAGGTGGGTAATTGCATGATGGGCTCCTATGCCTGCAGGGACAGACAGAGGCAAGGAGAGAAATGGTGACATTGTGGCCTTAATGAACACCAGCAGGATGCCTCACAACTTTGATAGCACAAAGCGGTGCAGTGGTACACCTGCCCGCTTTGATAAGGGATTTAAGAAGTCTATCCTGAATGTTTATTGGCCCAAATAAAGTAAGACATGGGTTTATCTTTCAGTTCGCAGTAAGACTTCAAACTTGGGTCACTACATTCTGAAAAGGGAAAATAGATTTGATTTGTGATCAGTTAAAGATTATGTTGTTTGAGGCTGGCAGTATACTCCAAGCTTAACTGAATTTGGCATGTTCTCAAAGGTTGTCAAACTGCGGTCAAATAACTGCACTGCGAGCACGTGAGAAATTATATATATATATATGTGTGTATCTACAACACAACCAGTTGTGTGACATAGATGACAAAATGTAGGCAATAATGTGCAGTATTTGGTGGCAGTAAACTATAAACTTTGAGAAAAAGTCAGTTGGTCACAAACTCACTATTTTGTCATACAATTAGACCAAATACAGTCAGTCTTTAAAGTTACTGTAACAGCAGTTAAAATGCAAATGCTGACAATCTGCCAGAGACTGCAGCGTTTTGAGTTATGGCTGGTAATTGAGTAAACTAAACAGCTTACTACAAATTAATCAGTGAACCTTTGTTTGCTTCCGTCCATGAACTTTGTCTTAATGACATCTAGAAAAAGGAAAAAAAGGAAAGTTATTTTTCTGCTAAGGAAACACTTTCTGCACAGTTGAACATTTCCCCCATAACTTGCAGATTAGCTTTGTCCGCTGGGTGATTTTTCTTTTATGTAATCTACTTTGAAGGAGAAAAGAGGCAAGGCAAACTGCCACCTCTGCATTGTCTCTGTAGATATGAGATGAGGAGTCTTGTGGCCTTCGACTTGTGAAAATACTGAGGCGAGTTAATGAGAAGAGTGTTCCCGGAGGCCGAAGGTGGCCTGTCCTGACTGTCCACTGTGAGAGCTTGTCATTTATATAGACCCTGAATTAGGTTTTTAGTTTGGTACTGGCTATAATACAGTATTTACTTTGAGCTTCTAAAGCTTTCACATTGTTTATAGTTGCTTGACTTGAGGTTTATTCTTTAAAAAAATAAAAGCTCTTATTTTCATCATGCTTTAGTTACCAGCAGCAGATAATGTAGAAATACAACTGGGAACATTTTGCATTGTCAGTGAACAGATTGCAGGTATGTTAAATATAAATGTTTCCTTGTCGTGCTGATTTTAAAAAAAATCAGCCCCCAAAAAAACCCAAAACAGAATATATTTGGAAATATATATATAAAAAAAAGATTCAGTATTTGCTAATGCAAATTACTACAAATGACTTCTGAAATAGAGTCAAACAATGGAAAACTGGGCTCCAGAAAAAGAGTTACGTTTGAGTGATAAAATCCATCTAAAACTATTTTGTATAAATGTTCAAAAAAAAAATCATACATTGAGTGTTTTTGTGCTACCTGGGTGAAACGAAGACTGACCTCCAAATTGAAAAACCCTTGTTAACAATTGTAATCACTATAATACCTCCAACCACAAATACAAAGGCCATCCTGGTCTCTTGTTTTTGCTCCAGAATATCAATTTAGCATTGACCCCAACAGTGCACACACTCTGATGTCAGCAAGAGAGACAGATGGACTCTGTGAGTGGGGGTTGTTTGAGTGAAGTAAACTAACCTGTGATTGGGGATTTGATGGTTGAAAGGATTGTTGGCTTGAATCAGTCGGGAGAGAAGTTAACAGAGGCATGAACTGCAGGAGTAATAGACTGGAAGAATGTGAGCAGTCGAGTACCCCTGTGTCCAACAGAAACCTCCAGAATTAAACTCACTCAAACAGGTTGAAGCTGCTCAGCTTTAATTTAAAAACTGAAGAACATTTGCTCTTCATAGCTGCTGAACCCATTTTTCCAACAAAAACGAGCAAACGTCCTCCTTTTTGATGTCCCACTAATCCCTATTACAACTTGTTACAGATTATTTATTCCCTGGCTTTAAATTGAATTTCTGGTACTAATCTGATTTGCAGGCATTTATCCATAAATCTCATTTCTCAGAGCCATTGTTAAGACCAACGGAGAGTGGACCTTTGCTCTCCATACTTTTATTTGTGTATGTATCTCTGTATTCATCATCTATGAAATCAGATACCTTAAATTTGGTTCTTACTGTCCACCTGTATTTTCTTACAGCTAGATTGTGAATGCTGTTTGTAATTTGAGATGTTAGATTTGTTTGTTTTCTGATCAGTTTAGTGCTAAGACTGCTAGTCATTACACAGTACTAGTCGTCTGAGGCTAATGTGTTGCTAACACAACATTCTAGCATTCTCCTAATTTAACGGTGCGCTAACTGTTGTGAATTTTACAGTTTTTACTTTTACTCTTGTGAACTAATTTCTTTACAGGATTAAAAACTGTGTAATACTTTCTATGGGAACATTCAGTGTCAGTATCCGTACATTGTTTCTGGCATGAGGGCCAATTTTCTTTGTATAGCTTTATATCCAATACTGTTTTCACAGTTTCACAATTGCTTCCGGTACATACTTTAAGGGCCAACTTCTGTCTTCAATCTTTAATGCAAGTGTGTTTGACCTAAGCAAGAAAAGCTGCAACACATCTATATTTGAAGCTAATAAACTCTTTCAGAGGCCTACGGAAGACATGTTGCATGATATTTAGAGTATTACATTGCTTTATAAATTAATTTGACAATAATGGTCAGGATTATTGCATTACTATTATTATTATTATTACTATTATTATTATTAAACATCGATATATTGCATATGTCAATATTTTAATGAGGGAGAAAACAAATACATTTCTATGAAAGCATTGTTTGCCATCATATGTTTTTTTATATTTAGATTTCTTCATAAATCTTGTGAAATAACATGAGACATTTTCTAAAGGCCAGAATGGTAATGATAAATTGCTAACTTATCAATGAAAAGCATCATAAAGGAGGAGGAATAAATAAATAAATATGCTGGAAAATGTAGCAGACATCACTTTTAGGGCATACGACCACCATTTCTTGTGACAGTAATATGCATTTATAGAAAATCGCACACAGCTCAAATTTAACCTTTGAAATAGAAGCTCAGACAGAAGGCGGAAGCAAATGTGCTGTACAATATATCTGAAAATGTTTCTAGGCAGTGAGCAATATCGTTCGGAAAAGCAAATGAGGCAGAGAAACAACCATATTAAGATGATCTTGATGGGAGATCCAGCCAGCAGTCAGGAGAGACTATTATGTGCAGTTAAATGGTTTTGATGGATTCCCTCTTGCTTCCCAACTCTCGTTTTAGAGATTTCAGCAGGTGCACAAGCACACATGCATGAACACAAGTACACTGGCGTAGGCACACTCGACCATAAACGCACACCTGGGAGTTTCAGCTTTGCGCACGAAGGTACATCGTGTTATTATTCCAAATGTGGCGCAAGTGAATCTAAACCACATGATTACACCAAACAGGACGAGCATGGACAATTTAGGCACTGGGATCATGCTAGAAACATACATATTTTGGGACAATGAGGCTGGCAGCGCACGCACAGAAGATAAAGCACATTAGATGATGTGCATTTTCATATACAGCATTTTGTTAGCCTTAATAACCTTAAAGCAAATGTTTAGAGGCACAGGCCTACACTGCTGATAATCGAATTGCCCTGAGAATCATGATTTTTGTGTACAGGCACAACTTCAAAGCCCTCATGATGAAATATTGGATATAATGTTCACCGGCAATGTATCTGCTCTGCGCTCTATCCTTGACACCTGATCTATGGATATTCTCCGACGGGGCAGTGTTGTGAAGGACCTCATAAATCACACTCAACATTTCCCAAAGACACAAAGTTTGAGGCCTCTTCTCTGTTCTTCTCTACAAAAATGCACATACAGCATATCGGTGTGAACTCGTTCATGAGCATCCATTTCACCATCTCAGAGTTAGAGGTTTCTGTGTCACACAGTTAATTTCTGCAGTCAAAGTTAATTATCGCCACAAGGATGGACCTTCTGAGCTCAATGCAGACCCAGCATTTGTTTTGCCCCTTCACCTCTGTCCAAAGAGAGCTCTGCGCCTCATCTCCTCGTTGTACAGTTCGATGTGACCACCACACAGGAAGCAGCAGGACATTTTTTTTGTTATCGTCTTTGAGGAAACACAGTGGCATCTCCGTCATTTGCAACCACCCTCCAGAAAATATTACATTGATATTAAGCTGATTTTTCTCTTTGAATTGTAAGAAAAGATGAAAGCAATGGCATCGATCTAATATAATCAGTTTAAAGGTGTGTGTCAGTTTATATTTTCATTAAAAAGAAAAAAAAAAAAAAGATTAGTTTAAGTTGTGTTTCATTACCACTTTAAGTCCCAGCACACCCAAAGGTTTTGTGTTTTCTGCTGATCACCATGGTTTTTAGTAAATGATCTTTCAATTATCTTCTGGTAATAGGGAGCAGGGGAAGCCCCAAATGAGCTGATGATTATGCATCAGAGTTCCCTAAACTACTAAAAAGATTGGGGAAAAAAAAAGGTTAACACTCTTGCTTCAGGGGCTGCAGCCAAAGTGAAACACAGATAAATAAAATTTTACAGTTTATGTTCAGGTGTTTGTGGATGCATTGGTCTGTGTTGTGGTTCAATTATGAAAGATTTATTATTTTCTACCTGACATGACTGTATGCCTTCACCACGGCTAAACATTTAGAAGAGCTGCTGAACATAACTGACTATAGAAAATTAATGGCACAGAAAATATAAAAGATTATATTTCTTCACTTTAAATAGTCCAAAACCAACAAAAACATTGGCCATATGGGAAAAGGGACTCAGGTTCAGTGGTTAGAGTAAGGCTGCATGTTCACACCGGATCACAAAAAGCTGCCAGGCAGCGTAGAAACCTAAGCAGGAGGACAAAAAAATGCAAGATGTGTCCCTCTTGTGCTCTGAGATTTTGACAGTATTTATTAATCTACTGTCTTCTGCAGACTGAACACTGTCTGTACCAACAGCTGTGAGAAACCCTGGAGGCAAAACATCATGACTGACTACAGCACCTGCTCTATTGGACATTATTTGTCTGGAGAAAAGGTTTATCCTCTGCCAACAAGTCCCCTCTCTTCCCACTCACTCATGCCACCATGACTTCCAAACGGTCACAACTCTATGGTCAAAGTAACACGAGGAATACACTTCTTGCCACAAGCTATTCTTTGCATGAGTTCATTCAGTTTCTCATTTATTCAAGCTGCCATCTGGTAAATCCTCATTTCCTAGCCGCTGCTTGGTCACTGTACAGATCACGACCTCCCTCCCAGAATCCCATCTGAATTCGGCGCGCAGCTGTAATCCATACATACAGTGTGCCTTGTTTTGTAGCCTGCTGTGAATGGATGGCATGAAGAGAGAAGTACTCTTCACCTCATTACGTGATCTATTTAAAAACCTGAGAGCAGATGCTCTGGTGGCCTGATTAAATGATGGCAGATATCCTCAACCAACATGCCCCTCTCCCATGAGAGGACATCTGTGCCACGAGCTGCAGCAATGCAATACTCATCTTAAATCCTGCCTAGTTTACTCTTCCACGTGTGGGGGACAGTTTTAGCAGCTAAGCTGGGAAAGGTGAATCAAGCTGTGTGGATCCATCAGTCTATCACTTGTGAGGAATGATGCAAGTTTATATTAAGTTGCAGTGTTTAAATTACTTTCTAAGAAAAAAATCCACTAATTCTTACTTATGCCACGGAACTAAAACTGTCCCTGAAAATGACGTCAGTCAGTCACAAGGTCGGTTATTCGGTCACAGTCGGCCAATTTGGTCCAGACTGATATATCTTAACTGCCATGAAAATTGGTACACACACATTCATAGTGGCCATTCTATTCCTCTGACTTTTTTTTATTTATATTCTCTTCAGGATGAATGTTAATAACTTTGATGATGCGTTTTCATCTAGCGCCATTGCCAGGTCAAAATTTTCATTTGTAAATACCTGCAAAACTAATGAATTTCTCACTAGCGTGAGCTGAACTTTGCGTTTAGTGCCAATTTGCAAATGTTAGCATGCCAACAGGGTGAACTAAGATGGTGAACATGGTAAATATTATCAGGCCTGCAAACTCAAGAGAAATTCAATTGATTTCAGTTTTATTTATATAGACTATATAGACACAGACTGCCCTGTCCCTGACCAAGACTGGGCAGAGCACTTGGATATATATAGTATAGACCGTACTGTTCATAATATTTACAGAAAGCCAACAATTCCCACCAGTAGCAAGGAAACACTCCCTTTTAACCTCAAGCAGAACCAGACTCTGGGTGGGCGGTCATCTGCCTTGACTGGGTGGGTTGAATGAAAATGAAAAGAGTGACAGTATTTCCCCGTATTTCTTATTTATTTTGGCCTATAGCAAGATTTCAAGTACTCGATGTCTCCGCTTGGCCATGTACCTCTTTCTGACACATTTTCCTTCTCTACTAGTTCTCTCCTTCCCTCTGCTGCACCTGAGGACAGCTGTAGCTGTAGGACAATAGCTCAGTTAAACGGCAACACATGAAAACAAAGGGGCTAATCACAGTTTGCATTACAAACATGGTGAGGGTCTGCGATTTACCCAGGAGGAGCAAAAAACAGAAGCACTGACTATATTCATTTCAATGAAACCCACAATGGTGTTACTAATTAAGTAATATCCCTAATCAACCCTTTTATTTGATCAATTTAAGTTTGTAAAAATAATCACACTTTTTCTGTGCCAGCTTGTCCCAACTCTCCAATAACTCAATAAATTTGGTATCTTTGGAAACTTTTGGATCTCCACTAGAATTTAAAATAATGTTCTCTTGGTTTGGCTGCAGAGGTTTCAGTGTTTGGCTGCACAGCATTAGTGGGGAAGAGGTTAAAGGTTACGTATCAGTTTGAGGCATCTCTGTATGTGTGCAGTGTTTGGAAAGATATAAAAAAACAATAAAACAAAATATCCAATTACAGTAACGTTGCAAAACCATCAAACATTTAGATTTCCCTGTTTGGGAAGAAAGTACCAAAAGAAAAACATGTAAATCCAAGGGTTTAACGTGAATATGCACGATGAGCTTCACTCCAAAGACGGACATTAATAATAAAGCTACACATCAGGTGAGATCTTAAATGCTTTGTGACACAAAGTGCTGTAGGAGTCACATCACAGGCGTTAACACTCAGTTTAAGTAATTAAAAAGCCGTTCTGTCTGTATATCTCAGCAACAGAAGCTTCTCACAAAGGAGAATCTCATTATTGCTGCCATTACGTGACACCAAAGCAGATGCTTCTTTGAGGAAATTATTGCCATTTAGAAAACTGGTTTTAATGGATCGACTGTCATCACTTCAGAGCAAGTCTTCAGAGCACGAGGGGAACAAGGCTGAGCGACAAACTCAATTAATCACACTCTGGCTTGTTCACCGCAGGCTCAAGATGGTGGCTTTGTACCTGGATGCTCATTATAGCTGGGTTCTTGATGTATGAAATAGAAATGGCACAATGAATGTTTTGACTTTTGTTTAAGGCCCATCTATGTTTAGCCATTCATCATGTTAATTGACTCTCCCCACTTTGTTGTGCTGATTTGGTCTTTTTAAAATCCATTTTTCATGTCATACCTGATTCACTTTAATGGCGTCCGGACATAATTTAGAAACATTTGTAAAAGGCAGAGTAACTTCAACAACTCATTGGAAACAGAACAATTACTACACAGCTGATGAGAATCTATTTTAATATTGCAAATGTGAACATTTTTTGAAATGCATATAGACTGAATCCAACTTGTATTATATCAAAAGAGAAGTGTATTCTCATGAGAATATAACCTAAAACTGCCATTCCCAATCTCGGAAATGTCATCAAGTATTTGTTTATTAATTATATTATTGTTTAGCATATTATTTATTTATGGTCCTATGAAAATCCTTTGGGTGAAACCATTTGAGAAGGAAAAGCCCTCTAACATTGAAATAAGTAAGTTAGTAAGTAAGTAAGTAAAGCTGTATTTATATAGCACTTTTTAAAACATAGGTACAAAGTGTTTCACATACACATACAAAAATCAAATACATAAAGAAAAGTTAATTATAAAAACACAGCAAAAGATTTCTAAAAAATGCTTTCCTATAAAGATGGGTTTTTAGAAGCCAAAGAATTGCAAAGATTTAGCAAATCTGACTGACTGGAGAAAAAGATTCCAGAGGGTTGGGGTTAAGACTTCAAAGGCACGATCGCCTTTTGTTTTGCAGTTTTAGGGAGGGATGGAATTACGCCCGAGATTTGAAGATCGGAACTGCCAGGAAGTGGAGTGAGGAACGAGGAGACCTGAGATGTATGTAGGGGAGAGGTCCTGTAGTGCCTTATGTGTAATCAACAGGATCTTGAAGTTTATTCTGAATTTTACAGGAAGCCAATGGAGGGATGCAAGAACAGAAATAATGTGGGACTGACGGCTGGTTCTGGTTAATAGTATGGCAGCTGCATTTTGAACCTGTTGTAAGCGATTTAAAGCAGCTTGACTGAGGTACGTCTAAAGGGAATTGCAATAGTCTAAAAGGTCAGATTTCAGTAAGGAATAGGAAATCAAGGTTATGGGATGTAATTAGATCACTGAGAATGAAAGATTTATTAAATACAGACAGAGTTTAAAAGAGCAAAGACAACTGGAGTAAGGGGCTTAGCTGAAGTGGAATAAATACACCGGACTGTGATCAAATTATCTGACCTAGCATTAGAAGACACAGAACGCATTGGGTAGTGGCTATTAATCCTATTATATTAATCCTAAGAGGAAAACTGTATGAGCCCAGGGATGTACAGTCAGGGGGCCTCACTACAGGTCAGGAGGTAAAAGCCTTAAAAGGAGTAAAAGGCTATATAAATAAACATTTATCACAAGTACAATTTGTTTTGTTTAAAACAAAGGTCAAAGCATGCAATTCACCGATTTAATATACTTTAGTTTCTATCTGCATGATTTTTGTCGCCTGTTCTGAATTCAACCTATGAAGACTTTTCTCTTTTCAGCCTCTCTTGTGCTTCTGACCTGCTGAGCGGATGTCAGTTGAAGGCTGCTTTGCTCTCCCATTTGTTCCTGTTGCAATCTGAGCGCTGCAGTGTGGATGCGAAACCCAGGTGGGATGTGCTCACAGATGTGCATCTGCATCTGCTGCAGCTGCACAGACTCTGAAGGTGAGAGGCTGTGCTCCAGAACAGACACCGATAAACACTCTGCATTAGTGTCATCTGGCAGAGAGGAGGAGACATCTTTCACTGCCTCTGTCACATGTGCTGCGCTTTATTTAAATTTCACTTGTAATGCTTCCTCAGCTAAATCCCATATTCCCATGTAACCATGTAAGCGGCTTCAAATTTAAAGTCCCCCTCCACTCAAAAATGTGTTTTGCTTATTGTTAATTCATTTGGATGTTTGACCTTCGCTGTGCAGACTTTGACATTTGAAGGCTGTTTTCAAATTCATCTGCTGAAAGGGGAAAGTTTCTCTGTGCACACCTTAAATCCTATCTTACAGTGTGTACATACAAGCATGATTTTGTGATATTGCCACTGCCTATTGCAACTGCACAGAGAAGCCAAGCAGGAGACATCTTGTGACCAGGGCTTACACTTCTGGAGCTAAAATTATTTGCATATTAAGAGAATTTTGGACGAGTAGATGTCATTTTAAGAGTTTTTAAATGAGGTAATTTAACTTTTATTGTGTAAAACCCACATCATACACAAATTATTATTCAAAGCAGATTATTCTTCAATGTCTTAAAACATGTCTGGAGGGGATCTTTAAGTAAAACATCACGTGTTCCACCGCTTAATTGAATCTACAATGTATCAGACTTAGACTGAAAATTTCTAATAATTTTTGCTTTATTTTTTGCCCGACAGACTTTGTGATCAAAACATGTTGTCAGTAATTTGTTTACATTTTGAACATTCAGACAAGAATCACTCTTTCCAAATATGTAATGCCTGCACCATCAGGCCACATTGCAGACGTCCTGTGCATAATTTTACATGCATCTCGTGGGAATTTAACTTGACAAGTTTAGCTTCGAAACCACATCATCTTGGCTATAAATTAAAGAAATGAGAGCATCAAGCATGTACTTCTTAGGAGGGACAACAAGGTATTATGGCATGAGAATGATCTGTTGATTGTTCTGCATTATCATTTTAATTCAGTATCTAACTAATGCCATTTTGTCCTCTACATACTCTCTAGAGTCTAGAGACAAAATAATAGTCTGAAGTCTTATCATAATGTCGACATTATGATTCGACTTCAGAGCATTTTTTTTGTACCGTTTAGTCCCTGGAAAGCGCATATGGTCTCCGACATAACGAGTGCACCCTGATGTGGATCTGGCCTTGGTAAACCTGAGGCGATAAACCACAGCTACTCCTCCATGCAAAACCCTGGAGATCCCTGTCAGATTGGATTTGTGTGAGACCATCAGCCTGTAACATGAGGAGGGAAGCATCTTTTATGTGCATCATGTCCACAATAGGACTCTGATCCACCTTGTTCAAGCTATGGCGTTGGCACGTATCTCTCGCTCCGGTCCTAAATAATTAAAAGCACTTAGTGTTTCAGCGTCATTAGGGACTCTGTCCACACATTTGACCTGCCTGATGGGGTCAAAAGAAGACGATGCAAGACTAAGAATCATTGAGAAATCTTTGTAAGACATGTCTCCCAGGGCTGAGAGGGAAAATAGCCAAGTTAGATTTTTTGGCAGGAGGAATCTGCTGAGGATTTGTGCCAGGAACATTGGGATTCACACTCATTCAGTTCCAAACATTCATACCAGTCTTTAACAATTTCTGTCACTGATACTCTGTTAATCCCTGACAGAATAGCAGCCCTGGGTGCATGCAGGGTGATGCTTGCAGTGTTGGAATCTTTTTGGTTAACTGCAGTATCAGTTTGACAGTGTGCTGCCTTCTCTCATGTGGTGATACGGTGAATCTTGTCCAGGAAAGGATTTCTGACAATTAAGAGGTAGTAACGTCTGTCTTCTTTCTGCATGCTTCTTTCTAGCCTCACAACAGATCAATAGATTTGATGGCATTTCAGACATTAGTCAGCACCTCAGTATAGCTGTGCAGCTGAATGGACAGCTGGTTCTACAGACAGTAATGGCAGAATAGAGGTCAGAATCAGTGGGTGATGAAGGAATGGTTGTTTCATCACCCCTTACACACCTCTGACATCTCCCATTTTGTGTGAATTTGGAGGAAGACGAACAAAACCACTGACTGATAGCAACTTTGCATAGTTATTGGACGTTATTGATAAAATCCCCCATCAATATGTGTAATTGTATAATGCTGTATTGGTATACATCATGATATAGTAAATTTACTAGACAAGAAATCAAGAAACTGTTTCTGGGTAGAAAAAGCAGACAGGAATATCTATATTTGAATCGATATTAAATACTTTTCAAATTGACGTGCTTCATCACATTGATGCAAACGTCCTATAACACTACTATTAAGCCAGTTTATTTAGTCAGTCATTGACTACAATGGCCTTATACATCAAGAGAATTAGAGGGATATTTAGTTACCGCAGTATATTCTGTACACCAAAACCTCTGACGGTGAACAGCTCATTATCGTCTCACAGTATACATTGTCGTGTCACCTGGCCCTACTTGTAAGAGAAGCTTTCTGCTGTTCTTACTGAGTTAAGTGACATGCTGATTCAGCAGATTACAGCCCTATAAGTGTAGATATGCAGACAGCAATCAGACCCACTCCACCTGCTCTAATGCTGGCACCGCATCGATTCGCTAAGCTGTTTGCAGACAAATTCTGTGCATTAAACCAGTTTTATGACCTCCCCCCACCACCACCACTGTTGATGATAATAACAACAGGTTTCTCTGCTTTCTGACTGGATGATGCGGCTGGTGATTACCTTCCTCATCCAAGTGCGGACCGGAATATGAGGTGAACTATGCATACCGACATAGGTTTGAACTTGTTTTGTTTCTTGCAGCTGGAGAGGATGAAGGAAACTATTGTTATCCAGCCGTTTTGTTTTCTGTGAAGTAGTTTGATCTCAGGTTGACCTTCATTCCAGCCACCTCTTCATAAAATAAGTCTGAGGACATGAGGAGTGAAATTCTAAGTCAAGGTGAAGTCTTCATTCGTCAGCAGTGATACACAACATGACCCTGTGTCTGTTTCATGCAGGCTATCTTCCTTGATGGCTTGTGAAAAAGTCAGATCTGTTAATGTGTCGCAGCAAATGATAGACAGCAGCTGTGAGTGAAATTGGTGCCTGATAATTAGTGTTTTAGGGGCAAAACATCAAACATAATGTATTGAAGTGGCTTTAGAGCTGCAGTTGTTTGGTCATGAAACATGTAGTATGAGCTATTTAACACCTCCTCAGGGGAAGATGTATTCATAGTAATTATACAGCATGCATTCAAAAATTATTTGAAACTTCTTATTTTTATTTTGACACTGAATTTGCCACTAATTCTTTATAAAATCTCATCCCCATGCTTGTAATCCCTGCAGAGTGGTCACACAACATGTACAATAATCCCAGGCTACAAGATGAAAGATACCCATCCCCTGGTCTTTTCATTCTCTGGATAAGCTCTGAAGAACACTGAAGCAATCATAAGTTGTTTTGTGTCATAGAACATTCAGGCTGTTTTGTTCAGGTCAAGCAGGAGTAAAAGTCCATAGAAAGGTCATCTAATCACGTGATGGAGTTTTGCGCATCACAGTCACTGGGAATTTACCAGGAGCTTGAAATCAGCCTTTGGGCTTTGTGTACTTGAGGTGGATTAGGACTGCTTTTGGTCTTTATTTCTATTTTTCATTAAATCCTTTATAAAACTTCGTGTTTCAGGTAGACAGCAATAACTGAGGTATTTTTGCCTCAAGTCACAAAGTGTAAACACAGCTCTGAACAGACAAGCCCAACTGCAATGTAACTAAAGATGGCCACAGACCAAGTAAAAATAGTGCATGCCACTCAGTTCCCAAGTCCCACATGTACATCTGTTAATGTCCAGCTGGGTCCACAGATTTATTTTGCATGTGCCTGTGCCATAAATCACAGACAAGCATATGCAGGCACTTGCGACATATGACGTAAATATGACGCCATACAGAAAGGTGTGTAGTATCTGTGGTTAAGAGTAGGTTTGGTGATGGTTAAATAGGAAGAAACCGGAGCTGTAAATGAAAACTGTTTAATGTTTAACATATATTTGCATGAGATGGAAATTGAGCCCAGACTCTGGATTTGAAGCCAATTTTCTACCTTATTATTACCATGTCAAGTTGCTGCCTGTTTCTTTGTCATGTCTCCTCATGTTACATGTTAGCTAGCACATTATTTGCATTTTAAAGAGTCATGTTCATTTCATGAAATGATATGAGCCAACAAAAGAATAATCATGTTTTACAAGAAATGCATTTACTAGGAAATGTCTTTGAAGATTTCTCTTTCAGTTGAGTTTTTCAAAAACCCAATTTACATTTCATTTAAAAAAAAAGGTAGAGGAACATTATTTAACGGAACAAAATCTGCAGATACAGCTAAAAATGTTTTCTAAGCTGTTTCTTAGCTCATAAAAACTGTCATGGATGTAATATGGTGTTCATCCACCTGAAGCCTAATCATTTCTTCTCAGCCAAAGTCAATTGATGTAGGGTTGCTGGAATGCAAAGCATTATCGATAATCATTGAAGTAGTCCAATTTACAACGATACAGTATATTTATCTATTTTGTAAATTCATTGTTTGCAGTAAAGGCTGCTAAATATGTTTATAAGAAATAAGAAAACAATACATTTTAATGAAAAGGCAAAGAAAGTCGAGTGTTATGACACTGAGCTCATGAACATATATAAACATATTGGGGGTAACATTATCAAATACGGGCACACATTTGCTAATTAGCACTGCATTACAGTTGAGGCTGACAGGAATCTCATTAGTTTTGAAGATATTTGGTCTTAAATCGAAGTGCTGGACAAATTAAAAGTTTGCCTGATGATGGAGCTAGATGAAAAGTCTGAGGATAATCAAAATCAAGCTGCATAAATGTTCTAAAAACAGACGCAGAAAGCAAGTTCTATTTATTTAATTTAGTAACTGCATGTGGACTGTATGGTCCAGTGCATTCAGTCATTCAGTCAGACAGCAACTATTATTGCCCGACATGAACGGATTACACGATCCCAGGATGCTCAGATCAAAGCACTGGCAGATAGAGATCAAGTGAAAAGCAGTCAGAGGCTTGATCAGTCTACAACACATGCTGAGTGTTCAGCTTCCCTATAGCTAATCAGTACCACAAGAATGTTTAGGGGTCCTGAAGAAAGGAGCTGTAACAGACAAGATTACAGCCTGGGAGGGATTCAGACTGAAATATGAACCTTATCACCAATCTGTCATTTCCACAAATGAGGAACCCCCCAACCTGGCCTGGAGTGATTTTGACAAGATGATTGGGATTGAACGGTCTTCCTCATGAAGCTGCCCTAACCAGGATTTCGAGGTCTGCTGAAAGATTTGCAGGATTTCATAATGTACTGGTTAGTTTACATCTTCTTCCAGCAATGTCACCTTGTAGTTTGGTCAGGTTGACGCACAAAAACAAATTAGTTCAGTTTGTTGATATAGTGAACTTGCTAGCAAACAGTTGCTTATTTGCACATCAGCAGTTACAGAGCAACATTATCATTTATTTGGAGTCGTGTTTCTGGTTACCTGATGAATCCTGGCTACTTTGAAGTCCAACATTCACCCTCATTTAGGTCTGTTCTGGCTCTTTAGCTGCTAGATGCTCCACTATGTTCACCAACTAGTACCTAACTTTGTCCGTCCAGACTTACTGTAAATCAACTGGTACGTTTTTAGAGAGTTTTCTTTTAACAGCTGCCTGCTGCGGCCAAGAACAATACTTTGAGAGCAGCAAGCGACCAAAACAGTATAGTTATTGGGCGGACGGCTAAAGAATTAACTGAAATTCACTATAAAGTTCCATAAAGCTGCAGATTCATCACTACGAGCAACCCCTTTTACATTGTTATTTGATACATTATTATTATTATTATTATTATTAATATAGAAACATGGATTGTGGCCGCTTTAATGTTAGGGTACAGTCATCATCATGCATAACCACTTGGTTAAGGTTAGGGAACAATCGTGGTCATGGTTAGAGAAAGAAATGTTGACAGTCTGTAGGAAACGGAAAACAAATACAGGTCCCCCACGTTAAAGTGCAACATTTTGTTGTCCCATCCCTTCACCTGGACCTCCTCCCTCTGCAGACTTTGTTACTGTAACATTGAACCACTTCTTCCTTTGCTCGATGGATAAAAGTCAATTACTAAAGCCACTAGAGGGCTTTCTCACTTAAACATTTGTTGAAATGACTGCTGTCGTTTTTCTTAGGAGTCTCAAAAATCATTGTGCTAAGTTTCAGAAATATCAGCTACTTGCACACAAGTATTTTACCCTGGTAATGTGTCATCTTCTGGAAGCGCGCATGCAAACATAAAGAGAGGCTGTTACATTTTTAATTGGCCACAGCTGTGCATTAACTGCTCAACGCTCTGCAAACACCTACACTGCCAATAAGGGATACTCCCCTAAGGTTACTATTTACATGAGTAGGTCTCTCAGAAAATATATACCTCTTTACCTCGCTGATAAAATCTATAACAAGTGTGATTTAGGTTGCGTGAATATGAGCTTAAGAGATGAGTACATTGTGACCATCAAGTGAACCTTTCTGAAGCTCTGCGCTGAAAAAGGAACTAAGATGGCAAAGAGACGGCAAATTAGATGGTGTGTATTTTAGTGCTATTTTAGGGGCGTTGCTTATTTAAGTAATGAAGTGCAAAAGATGAAACATAGATATTTTTAGAGAGAGAAGCTGTTGTTGAATATTGCCACCTGAGGCACTAGGTAATAATGAATCGGCTGATATGAGAATAATTCAAGAGTGCAAGAGTTCAGCGCCTGAAGTTATTTAAATCCCATCCATCCAGATCATTTCATCCCCAGTGTTGACTGACTTGTTTAGTCCTTTATAAAAATGGTTGCTTTGAGACAATTTTCCTTGTAAATCTTTCATCGCTTGGTTTAGTTTGTGGTTGAAACTTCATTGCTGCTTGAAAAACCATAAAGCAGCATTAAGGAACAGAACGTGACAAGAGCACAGGATGGTAATCGGAGAACTGACCGCTTTCAGGGTCTCGTTGGACCTGTTGTGCACGTCCCTGATAAGGCCCGTGCTGAAAGGACCCGGCCGTTCACTCCCACCAGCCTGCAAAGCACTTCAGACGGACGGACGGATGGACGAACACACACACACACACACACACACACACACACACGAGGACAGACATGCCAACACATACAAAACAATCACACCGATACACTCCACAGCTGCTCCAACCGATATCTCTAGTCCACATTAAACATCATTTTAATATTAAATGAAAAAGATGAAGAGGCTCATAGTGAAGTGTGAACCCACAGTTCATTTGCACGTTCACATATCATCACCAACCAATACGCTGTGTTTAGCGAGAATTGCAAATGAGACATCAAATCTTACTGGCAGGCAATAAAAAAAAAGAAGAGAGCACGCAGCATTTACTGACATCGTATGTAGATTTGAAAAGATGTTGAAAGCAAATTCAAGGCCACAGCCATCTCAGCCATCTTGAACAACACATTAGTTTACGAAATACACATTATTGGAGTAAGAGGAAGTAGTTTGACCCTAAACACTTTCAATGACATCATAAGGGGAAACTCCAAGAGAGTTAGTCCTTAAAGCAGTCGATGAACATACTTTTGGGCTTCCATAACTTTGTAAGTGCCTTGTGTCACATGCCATTAAAAACACGAAAACATATCCAAACCAAGGCCAATACTGGTTTGAAAACCTTTTAAAAGTGTAAATGCTGAAAATATGAAAATGTGCTACATCTCTCCTTGGGGAAAAGTGGAAGTATCATATGTATTTCTTCAGATGATGTGGTTGAGCAGAGTTTTTGGCATAGGTGCCTCAATTCCTCCCTGTGCCTTCAGGTTAGGATTAGTGCATAACAGGATCTCAGCTCTCAAAACCTTCCGATCCTCCTTAAAGACAAGTTAAATCATCATCATTTAGAGGAAACATTTCCAAAAAGCAACGTTGTTAGTGTTGCACAGGCAGAAGGCTGCAGATAATGTGAGAACAGGCTGAGTTTGTAAAGAAAAATGGTCATTAAATAGATTTACGTTATGAGATGAGCCTCAGGTCAATTTCTTGTCTGATCAGTCAGCTCTATAGCATGAAACGGCAGATTTGAATAGTAGGCAATATCGATTCATCTCATCAAGCTTTGGGGGATAAATTGATTATAAAAATTTGGTATAAAAAGTCAGAAAATGCCCATCACAATGTTCATCTAACCCACAGTGGCATCATCAAATTGCTAAATTGCTTGTTTTGTCAGATCAATAAATACCCAAAGACATTCAATTTAAAATTATATAAAAACAGTAAACCAGCAACTCCATCTATCTTGATATTTCCATCTACAAGCAACATCTATTTCATGTCTGTCTGTCCTGTAACAGAGAACCCTCTTCTTTCTTTTCTTTTTCTTGGGGGGGAGGGTTATATAACAAAAACTTTCTTCACCTGATTGATATTCAGTCGACTAATCAATTAAATCCACTCTAGTAAAGATTCATGGTGCTTGTTGTAGTGGAGCTGCAGTACAGTATCTTTATTTGTTGTTTTCTTATTTCACCTTTAATATTTCACATTTTCAAAATCAATGACAGACAGGAAAAGTGAACTTTTTTATACATATTTTTTATACATTTAAAAAAACGTACCCTACACATCTTTGGTACACCCACACATTAGATTGAAATAAACTTTTCTCACTATTGTATGGGCATGGCATCTGCCCGAGTCTTCTGTTTTCTTGCACCCGATAGGCTGAGGCAAATTACAACTTTATATTATTATCAGAATATTGTAATTAGTAATTCCCAGCATAGCTTCACATAAGTTCAACCAGAGTATAAATCTAATCAACCAGAATAGCAGCAGCAGAACAGCGGACGCCTATTGGTTGGGACACTTTGTGTCATACCAGGAAGCCCCCTAAAAACTGATGTTTGAGGCACACATTTATTGAACAAGCTTCTATCTTTCACAGTGTGTCAACAAAAGACTAGGGTAAGGTTTGATAAAGAAATAATAATCATGATTTTTCAGTTAGGTGGTGTTTAGGGTGTATGGAAAATTCTAGTAGCATCATCATAATTTATCAGAAAAATATGTCAATAATAATACATAAAGTGTAAATCAACTATGTGTTTTCTATTTTCCCCACATGCATTTGCTTGAACAGGCAAATCTAACACATCAGTAGCTAAAACCAACACTGAGAATTATTGGAAAATAGACCTCCCAACTGGTCAATAGCTAATGAAGTAGATAAGACAAGACAGGGACTGCTGAAACAACACTATGGGAAGCCGCTAGACAGAGAGGAAAACCATCGACACTCCACCACCGTCGGTCGAAACCTCAGTCATTACTGCTCTTTCTCTGTGAGGGATTACTTCCCATTGTCTGTCGCCCATTCAGAGCTATCTCGCTTGGGATAAGAAACAAATCATGACTAAAGTGTGTTGAAATCTTGCAGGAAAAACATTCACAGATGCACAAAAGCAATGTGTTCACATCTACTTTACTGCTTTTACAAAAGGGAAATGTGCTGCATGACCTCTGGCCTGGCCTCATCAGTGGGACTCAGTGGGATATTGGCTTTTAAGAGGATGCAGACAGATACAGTATATCTCTATTTGTTCATCCATCAGCCTATTTTTCCTATTTATCCCCAACAGCACTAACTGTATACAGATTGACTTGTTTTTTTAGCCTTAGGTGTAAGTACACTAATTCAATTAACAGCAATACGCACCTCCACAGACTTTAAAGTTACTGTCGAGGGAACATGAGTTGAGGCCATTAAGGACACCTTGAAAACACTCTCATCCGTCCCTGCTTTTGCTCTTAGTGCTCAGAGTATAAATAACATAGAGGCTGTGTTATTTAATGGTTTACAATCTGCCACTATGGTGATATGAGATACAATAATGTGCCAGAGGTGTTTCCATTAGTCAAGATGCATCTGTGGAGCTTGATAAAGTGAGCCCACTTTAGTTGGAGAGGCAAGACTGTGCTGTACCTTGACCCTACATGAAAGGACACTGTGTGAGATATAATGCAATCACTCAAAGACATCTGAAACAAAAGAGAAAGCCATCACTCTCGCAGTCCGCAGATTTCTAAAGCTCAGCCTTAGTGCAATAATTCACCTTCTCTTTTCATTTACAGAGGCTCGGTGGATGTTGAACAGTTTTGAGCAGAATGCCATTATTAACTGAAGGTCTTTTTAAAGAAACATTTCAAAGTCACAGCGGTAATGATTCGGGATGTAGCAGAACAAATACTTCATCTTAATGGCACCCTTTGAGACGAACAAGGTTGTGTTTGACTTGTGTGAGGTGGGAAAAAAAAAAGAAAAAAAGGTAAAGATTTGTGCATTTAAGAATGTTTCATGTGCAGTAAATGAGAGGAAGCCAAGCTATGCACAGGATAGGTGTCGACTTCTATAACATCCTCTGGTGGATTGCAGCCAGCATGGGAAAATAACACAATCGAGGAACAATCAGAGTACTATGCCTAACTAGTATTTACCGGTACCCCATCACAAATAGGCTGGGATGAGCAGCAAAAAAAGTGGAATGAAGTTTTTTCCATCACAAATCAAAACAGTCAAGAAATTTGTCAGTTAATTTGGTCAATTAATCAAAAACCACATATAATTTTATTTTAGAACTAGCATGAAGGTAACAAAAATAATGTACTCCATCAGAGGGCAGGAAGATCCGACTGAGCTCAAAACAACACATAAAAGAAATCCTAGATGGCGCTTGCTTTCTTCCTCACTCACTCAGACTCTTCATTACCTCCACCTCATCAATACTGCAGCCAAAATGTACGGTATCTGGTGCAGTTTTAATAGTTTTTATCTTCCCTAAAAGTTGTTACAGTAATGGCATACAGACTCGAAAATGAGGGTGCCTTTTAAAAACGTGTTACATTGTGGCATTTTCCTAAAGATCAACTAAAGACCTTTGAATTCTGATGAATTATCACACCAAGATGTCTGCTTCAACCACAAGAATCTCAGGAATCTTTGAAATGTCTGATTAAAAAAAAAAGGGGGGGGGCCTGTTCTCGTTTGTGTGATCTTTCTTGGAATCATTAGTGGGTGTAGAGCAGTGCTGAAGAGAGGCGTTTCTTTTGCTTGAGAACGTCCATGTGCACCTTCTCCCACTCTGCGGCCTTTCATTAATTAGTAAAAGTGTTTTTGTGTTTGACCAGAGGAGGTGATGTGAAGATGCCGTGAGGTCTGTTTAAGATGTAAATGTGCCAAAACATATTTCTAAACTAATTATGGCTTTTCAAGTCAGATGTATTTGTGGTCTCATGTATATGTGCAGTTCTTTATGCTTTTCTCCATATATCTGTTATGCTGTGGAATAAAAACATTGGATGTTTACATGTTATATTGCAGTATGTCTGTCTCAATCTTAGTAGTTAGTGTGAAGTAGTGTCTGTGTCGATGTTTAAATTCACCATAAAGCACAGATTTACTGATCAATATCACAGGTTTACATAAACCATGTTGTACGTTCAAATAAATGCACTGCAATACAAACGGCAAAGCATTGAAACATCAACTGGGTCCTGCTCCTACTTTATCTTGTGGTCCTGTCTTCTAGAGGAGCCTGCATTCTATTATTTTGGATTATATTGTACTCACATGGTGTATTTTTTTAAGTAACATAAAGTTGTGTTATTTAACTGACACACAGAAAAGCTGGGACACATAATATTCTAGCTGAGGAATACTGGTCGGTTTCTGTGGAAAACATAATGACGCTGCCATTTATATTGTGCTGCAGGCGCTGTACTTGAAGGGAACTTGGAGGCAACAGCATCAAATTTATTCATCAAACTAGGTTAATCCAGCCACTCGACCGCACTTACAGAAAAGCACAGTGTTAATGTTACGTCAGATATTTGTAAAATGCGAGAAAGTCTAAATTCAGAATTCAGATGGAAAAAGCCCAACTTGGTAATAAATGGAGGAGCATTTCATCTCCGACTTCATGGCAGCCGATGAAAATGATTGCAGGCTTTTAATAGAACTGGCTTCTTGAATAAGAAGTGGGGTGCAGGTAATTATTGTAACTGTCTGTTCGCAGTATATCATTGTTAATATTAGACTCACAGCAGGGCAGAGATTTGAAAGATAAGTCACACGCATACAAATACTCCCATATTTAATCAATATGACGAGCCAAACCTGTGATGACACTCTGCTACATCCAAACGGAAACGACATAAGCTGCTCACTATCCTGCATCCAGCAGCGCTCCTCCACACGGTGTCCATGAGTTCACTGTCTTTACCATTTTTGTGTCCTTTGCCATCAAACTTACAATCCTGACCCTTCTTCATTATGTAAACCACCAGCGGCTGTTTGATTTGTAAATTCTATTATTCCTGTAACCTGTAATCATTACACTAAAGAAAAGTTCCAAGTTCTTGTTCATGGTCTGACCCTGAAGAGAAATTCCACACAAAATTGAGCAGGTGATTTCATGTTTGGTACATTTTTCCATACGGATTTTAATATTCATGGATGAAAGTGTTTGCTTTCTAAGCCAAAGTAGTGCCACGCCGAAAGCAACCACTGAATGAGCAGAAGTATTTATAGAGGATAAGGGACTAACTTTAAAACCAAATGCTTGATTCCCAAAACTTTTGAGAAAATAATTTCAAAAATATACCCGCTGATAAAAAGATAGTAAAATGCTTCTTTGGTTAGGTAGAGATTAGATAATATACAGGTTCTGCTGATGGATCAAGTTCATGTTTCTACAATACTCTAAATACACCAGTTATTTCTTGATCATGTACTTTGAGTATGTGGTATATGATTATTAGCACAAGGATAACAGAGGGTAGATTTGGTGTCCCAGGTGTATGTAATGAGATCAGCTGAGCACAGCATCAAAGCATATTAAATCCATATTTTTGAAACACTGTTAGGGTTGCAAAATGTAATCTTGAGAAAGCACACCTGGTAAGTCATTTATGCAGTGGGTGACAACACAGCCGACAGTTACTGGAGTTGATGCAAGTTCAGTAAAATGAGAAGTTTCTGTTTAATGTTATGTTCTCACTTTTAGTTGTTTAGCTGTATACAGATACTGATTATAACAAAGTAGCTCCAGCAGCAGTTTGTCTTACAACAAAGAGATACAAGCTTGTGTGCACAAACAGATGGCAGTGTCCCAGGCGATGCACTGCCGAAGTACTGCAGCTTGTCTGCAACCTGTTTAGTGGCGTCTCTATAGGGAGACAAATGAGCATGTGTCATGTAATATTCTTCATGTGGCGCTGTGAAGCGTTTATTGTGTTTAGTCTGCAACACAACCCATTTCAAAAGATTTAACTACAACACATTGCAGCAATGGAATCCAAAAGGATTTATTATTGCAGCTCCATTCTTCAGCTTTGAATTTATACTTGTGTTGCAGAAGTGTCTCGTGGACCCACAAAGTGCTCGCAAAAACATGTCCGCCCTGTTTAGTCCTTTATTTCTTGTATATGTGAATGCTGGTGACAATCTCTGTTGAAATGATTGATCGCTTGTTCTGGAGCTTTCAACTATATCAGCGTTTATCTTCATCTGCTGTTTCCAAGAATTAACTATTAGCCTCAACTTTTAAGCCGACATGGATGTGAAATTGTAGAGGCTAGAAGGATCATGGAAAGTTTGATCATCTATGTTTTCATGACAGCTGAGCAAAATACATCTACCAATTCGCACAAACGAGTAAGTGGATCTAGAGTTGAGGTTGTTTCGTTTTGAGCCAATAATTGGCTAGGCAGATATGTCGTATAGAAATGGCCGTACATAAAGATGTCTTTGAGGTCATTTAGAAATAATGCAATAGTGACGTTAGAACATAGTTTGCCCTTCAGGGAGATCTGACAAGTTTATTCTACAACTGTCAAGTACCCCGCGTGGTACATATCTTTAAAAAAAAACATTTTAAATTTTTTAATTGATTTTTTAAACTCTCAAAAATCCATTTCGGAATTGGCCACAAAACCTGGTCAGCTAGACTGTCAACCTAGAAAAAAAGACATCTGCTTGGAAGAAAACAACATCTGAAATGTTCACTGTAAAGAGTTTTAATTGCTATGTTTACACAGCATAATAGTCTGAACCTTATGTGACTCAGCCGTCAACTGGAAGTGTCATCTTTTTTATTCAACCGTCAAATTCTATATATCTTGCCGTTATTCATTTAATATTTTTAGAGCCTGCCTGAACTGAGACTAAGCGCTAAAAAAAAAAAGAAAGTATCAAAATTCAAGAGATTTACTTCAAAAGCTAAAACTCCCATTGTCCAACAACTGCTGTTTTCAAACTGTCAAGCTTTGAATTGCTGTCATCAACTACTGCATGTTGCTTGCACTGCGAATGTCAGTACAGTGCACTGTAACTCTGTTGGAATATGTCCACATCCGTTCACAAGATGAGACTTTTCATGCACCCATCACATGACTAAAGGCCTTTACACAATGGGCATGTGACAAATAAACAACACGAAAAATGGCAAACACAACAACAAGATATATTTGCGTCGCGGCTGATTCTTCAGAAAAAAAAATCTAAGACACTGTATCACTCATACAAACCCTGTGCATGCTCCAATATGCATGCACCAGTGTCTTGTGCTAATTTGGGTAGTCTATGTGCACGTAAAACTGGCTTCTGCAGACAAAATATTTTTAGAGCCAAGAGGAAATTTGGGGCCGAATGTGAGTCAATAGACCAAATATTTGGTTTTGAATTGATTATTGTTTCTGTGGTTTGACTGGTGGAAAACATCTTTATTGTACATGCACAGAAACAGTCTAAACACAGGAGCAAACCGAGGATTGTTTTGGAAACAGAATGATCTCCTTACATGTTACAGTCGCCAAGTGAAATGAGTGCTGGGGATTTTGAGGGTTAAATACAATTTGTGAGTAATAGATTTCTTTCAACTTGGTGATCAGAAAAGTTGATTTTGGAGGAATATTTTCCCTCACTACAGCAACAAAACATGATCAAACATTTAACCATCCTTCCAGGGACATTGACAGCACTGTACAGTAAAATGCAGAGGACTGAGAAGAACAACAGTCTTTTCAATTTGTAAATTACCAGCAATTATTGTGAAAATGATCATTAATAAGGTCTTTCATATCCTATAGGTTAGGTTTTCATGTGCAGTGTGATATATGTCTGGACTTTGCAGCAAATAGTCATAAAGCTTTGAGCCATGATGTTTGTTCATAGCGGGTTTGTTCTCTGGTCCAGTTCTCTCTTTAGATCCCTTTGGAGAGATGTCATATTCCTAAAAACTGCCAACAGCAATTATTCCTATGCTGTAAAAGTTTATAGTCTAACAGATCCTTAATCACAGAGACAAGCGGAGCAGCTCGTAAAAACACAGCATGCCCCCTTGTGCATAAAAGGAGCCGTTTTATATCAACATCCACAATAAACAGCCATATTATCACACCGCCGCAATATTTATAAAGCGACCTGATGTAAAGCCACCACCATTCATCCGAGACGTGCGCTGATGTAAACGTTAATGATGGTCCAGCACAAATCAGCTAATGAAGATGTATTATTCACATGGTTAGTGCTGGTCTCTTTGCAGCAAGAGCCTCCCACTGTGGGGAAAATGACACCCTCCTGTTTGTGTAGCCACATAACCGCATCTACCTAAAACACTGCCATATCAAGTGATCTGTCTTTCCTTTATCTTGCACGTGAGGAAAAGGCTACCGCTGCAGAAAACATTGAATTTCTCTGCAGTTACCTGGTTGCTCTTCAGCTAGTTTCCTCTCCTCACACTTGGTGTTTTGTGATTTCAGAAAACACAGATGATACATTGAGCACAGAGGCAACTCTCTCAGTGTAATTATGCTTTTCATCTTGTTCATTCACATATACAAACTGCAAAATATGATGATTTCTGTAAGCAGGGTTTTTTTTTTTTTTTTTAATAAAAACCAATGTGAAAAATGTCCAGTTATAGTTGATGCTTTCTGTTTGTCAGGCCACTTTTCCTGCTATCCACTTCATTCATTCATTATCCATACCGCTTATCCCAAAGGGTCGCGGGGAGGGGGCTGGAGCCAATCCCAGAACATTGGGCGAGAGGCGGGGAAACACCCTGGACTGGTCGCCAGTCAATCACAGGGCAGACAAACAGACATTTAGGGTGCTATCCACTTATTTATCTTTTTCTTGTAAAGCTATTAAAGAGGTCTATCTATGCTTATCTCTAAGGCTGGGGGACATGGTTGAAATACATATCTAAGAATAGATATCAAAATCACATAAAATAATCAAATATGAACAACAATGCAAATAACTTATAGTAATAACGCATGATATTCTAGTGTCTCTCCATGTGCTGATGAAGACTGCGTGTCATAGCTTGTATTGGATTTTCAAGTTATCACTTGATATGGAGTATCTCCGATAGAGAGCCTGATCTGACTGGATTACCTGTATGCCATGTTTGGTACCATTTATTTAATAAATCCTGGTTTAAAATAAGTATATTACACCACTCCAGGTTAAACAGCAGTGTGTCACTATGTGGATCTCGCACATCTCCGATGAGCCCTCTACTCCGCTCTCTGGTATATAACACTCCCCACTGTGCAATTATGCACCATTTCAGCTTTGGATGACGCTCCAGCTAAAATTAGAAGCTAATGTCTTGCAGTTTCCTCCTCAAGCCTGGGCTATAATGGCAAATACAGCTTTGTTGCAAATGAGCGGGAAAACACCTGAGGCAACAATAAGATAGCTAATTTGTCATTTCTTGCCCATTGCCCACGGGCAAATGATTTCACCTCTCTGCTGGTTTGAAAGCTGTAAACAGATTCCACAGGTGCAGCACATGCTGAATGTGGAGTAGTTAAAAATGTTTGCCTAGACGTGCTACATCTGCAGTTTGAGCACAAGCCTCTATTAGGTTGTTGTTTTGCTCTGGAACATGTATGTCCCATTGCTATTTTTCTGTGTGCAGGTATAGTCAATTTCAGTCCGTCACATATTCTGGAAATGACCAAGCTCTGAATTGCCAAACGTTTTGTAAGAAAGATCGATTGAAGGGTCAAAATAGGGCTCATGATTGAAGATGATGGAGATAACTGATGGTAATAATAGCGAGGGAGATGATGAGGGTAATTACTGACTGTGTTGGTGGCTGACGAGAAAAGCAACTGTTGACAGCTCAGAGTGAGCCGTCAGAAAAATTGAGTGAAGCCGTTTTGATGCCCGTGGACAAGCCCTGAGCAGAAGCATCCAAACTGAAAGCCCCGGCACTGCTGCCTCTCACAGAAAAAGAAAAAGAAAAAAGGGAACAATAAAGGAACAATAACTCAGATGAAAAGGAGTGGATTGAGGAAGAGATCACAAAGACTAAGGGTTTGAAATAAGATAAAAAAAGATGACAAACACACATACCGGCTGAGAAACAGAACCACACCACTGTGACAACCGCCGCTCGGCCAAAATCCTCCCTTTTGATCTTATTCCACATATATCATCTGTCTATGAAACGATACTCGCCAGGCATCCTACCACCACCCCCCACCCTCCCTTGAGTTAACTTTGCCCAAATCCCTGGATGCTGGGGCGAAGGCTTTCACACCCCCCTCTGTCTGAGCTATGATTATTTAGCTGGGGCTATGCCATATCAAACCCCGTCCAGCTAAAGATTCCCCAGAGGAGAAAGCGGAGAGGGAGAAAGAGAGAGATCTGGCCCACCACCCACCTGTGCAGGGCAAAGATAGGAACAAACCAAACGGCACCCTACTGGATGCTGCCATCTGCTAGCGAACACCCCTCAAAGACACCATCACAGGGTTTTTTTTTTCTTGTTTTTTTTTCCCATAAACTGCAATGACTCAACCTCAAACGGAGAAAAGTGAGGGGTTATTCCCCTCAGACCAATCCTACTGCTGCAGCAGCCTGCTCTAATCTCTCTGATGAGGTGACCGGCCTTGCCTTATGGGGGACATATAGGCCGTTTGAAGAAGAACTGTTAAGAAGAGCAGTTGTCATGCTCTGTGTGTGGCGCTGCTGATGAGGTCTGAACAAGGTCCTGAGGACTGCAAGATCAGGGGTTTTTACAGAATCGGCTTAGGAGCTTAGAGTTGCTCTCAGGTTTACCTGCTATCTCTCATGTCCGTACACTTTTAAACATAATATACTCTTAGGAAAATTCTTAAACTGTGAAAGAATGTGTTTCAAGTAAAATGGATAATGTCCCCCCCTTTACATTAGCTATTTGAATATTTAGGTTTATACTCTCCTGCTCCAATGTGACCATGATGACGATACATTTTTATCTTCTACGTTCATACAGCAGGGCTCTGTGCCCATTGTATTTAATTTTCTTTGGATGCTGTATTCATTGTTGATCTCAAAAATCCTTTGGAAAAAACTCACTTGTGGATAAGCCTCTATTTTGAAATAAACAGCAGCAGAATATATATCATACTGCATATTAAAGTCTTAACTTCCATAAGCTTGAAAACTGGTCGGTAACAATATGTCCATTCTCATTTCCTTTGAATGGAAGAAGAATCTTTTTGGTTGGACCGAGTTGGACTGAGTCTGCTCCAGTCTGGGTCAGTTGGTGTTAATATTCAAGAGATCTAAATTGTTGTCCGTTCATGTTCTGTAGATTAGTATTGGGCCATTGTCACATGTAGTGTGAACATATTCTGGTTATCATCATCATACAACATATGTCCAACTGTGGGTTTTTTTTCTTGTTGCAATGTTGTAAGGCCGCTGCATTAAATGGGCAATAATCAAGTGATTTTACACCAAGAAGTCTTTACGTCACTGAACAAATCATATGTATTTCTGTTAAATCAAGTGAACAAAATTAGCAGTCACTTAGTTGTCTTCCCAAAGCAGTTTCACCTTGTTAAGAGTGACAATATTCTAAAATAATGAGGCACTGCATGCTCGTGTCTGTTGCCAAATAATACATAATGTAATAATTAGATTCAAGAAATGCTTGAGACTTGTGTTTTATTTGAAATAAAATGTGAAATTAGCTCATCCTGAAGTCACAGATTTTGTCACTTGTTAATGAAGATGTGGTTTCATAGCTGAGGTAAGCAACCTTATAATTTTAAGAAACTTGCTTGTGAACCATCATGTGAGACGATGTTAGCCCCGAGCTGTCACGTTTGAAATTTTCTCACATCTGCCAGTATGACAGCAAGTTTACAGAAAATAGAAAAGAAAAAAAACCAACTATTTTAAATCCCTGAGCTGCAGTAAATTATTGTCTGTAAACCCTTCCATCCTGGAGCATCGAAATATAAAAGCAATATTTATATTTTTTCTTGGCCAGACTTTATTCTGCAATGTCTCTTCAAATCATAGCAGCAGTGAGGTGTCAGCAGGCACTTGAAAAAAAATATAATCAATTTTGACACAGAAAATGAATAAAAAATAAATAAATAATAATAATAAATAAAAAAAAACACACACACACACAACCTGACAGCATTTCCAACAGATACATCGGCAACACGTTGACAGAAGTGGGTAAATGTTAATTCAGCCAAGAATCACAGGCAGTTATCTCATTCCTGCCTGTCATTGCTGTTGTCCAAGGCAATCCACTCTGTGGTAACAGTCTGTGTTTAACCTCACCGGGTGATCGAACACTTCTCATTCTGAGCACTCGAGGCGGCCTCCTGGTGCAGAGGAGGATCAATACAGGGAGCATTACATCTAATCAAGCACTGATTACTTTCTCAACATTGGTTGCAATTGGCTAGCATGTCATTTGGCTTTGTAAAGCGCGTTTGGTTTCCACAGATTCAAATGAAAAGAAACTGACCTTATTTTCCTACTTCACGGAGACAAATCACGTGCAATGTCACAGCCCACAGCTACTAGTTTCATTAAAATTAACACGATTAGTGTAGGGCTTTTGTTAACCGTTTGCTGAACAACATCTTAATCTTGATTTTCTTTCATGTTACAGCATTGCAGTTCCGCCAGGAACATTTTACGTAATACTTGCTGTGGGGGAGGATTTGGCACTTTCTCCAGCGAGACACAAAGGTCAACTGTTATTTAAGCTTTATACCAGTCAAACAAGCATGCAGCTAAGACCGCTACTGGTCTGCATGGTGACATTCTTTTAATTTACAGGCTGCGAGCAAGGAGAGGTTGAGGGCATGTCGGTACATTCCTCTGTGGTGTAGTAATCACAAACTCTGCAGCTCACAGCTCTGAATCTCGAGAGAAAGTAACATGACATAATCCAACTTAGTTACATGACGCCCATGTTTGTCATTGATGAGAGGTAACAGTGTTGTCACAGTCCATTGTCGCTGAATTCAAACACGCACACACTGACACACCCATATACATCATGCATGCATGTGTTAAGAGGTATTGCATCATAACGTGTCAACCATGAGCCATGGTTGGAACCCTGAGACAGACGTCATCAGTGGGCGAGTACTGGCACAGTTTAAAGGGTAATGGAAGAATTTTAAACTACTTTTACAAATTTAAACAAAACGGGTGCGTTTATACACATTCATGTATCCCGGTTTTGAGTCTCATCCTGGTTTTGATCATATTGATCTGACATTTACATGGAACAAAATGAAACCTGTTTATTTGTGCTGCTTTAATCCCATCTTTAATCAAGAGCATGTTCTTTCGGTTTGAGAGCATTATTTATTGATTTCATGTTCAGATTTTGTAATACTCTCAAAACGGGTTCTAGCATTCTAGCAACAGAGCAAAAACCGCGTAGTTAGGAGCGGCTGTGGCTCAGGAGCTTGTTCTCCACTAATCAGGCAGTTGGGTCCCTGGATCCTCCTGCCCACAGGTCCCGATGGTCAGGCCAGCACCTTGCATGGCAGCTCCATCACCATCAATGTGAGAGAGTGTGTGAGAATGAGAGGCACATTGTTGTCCATTAAGGTAGAAAAGAGAATAAGTGGAGTCTATTACCATCCATTATTCAAGATTCTGATTGTCACATCGTGTGTGGTGTGTCTTTGCCTCCTAAACCTCTCAGCCACCCACTCTGTTGTTTTCGTACTCACAGAGTTACCTCAGCAGTTGAGAACGAATGGTTTCTGGCTGCCTCTGTGCACGCCGTTGCATTGACCGCACTGCTGGATTTGGCTTCTACAGAACATCTAATTATCTCACAGTAACGGATGACAAGAGCAACAATGCATTTTTCCTCAGCCTTATTTCTGTCTGATTCACTTTCATTGCTAATTATTGCATATTGTTTATCACTCTACTTTGTGTTTTATTGACGAATAACAACATAGCTTGAATTGAGAGCTCATCACTGTACATTGGAGGCAGCAATTACAAACCTGATCAAAGTAGCTTATTCGGGTTTCTAAAAACCAGAATATAATATGTACAAACGAGTATTTGTTTTGGATTAACTAAAAACTAAAAAGTTACTTTTAGAGCTAAAGGAACAGTTGATCGATGACTTGTAACTTTTTTCATGATCTATAAACTGAAATGAAACATGAACTGTGAGGATTTGCTGCTTTTCTTTGTCATATGTGATAGTTTACTGCATATGTTGGGGTTTTGGACCAAAAAGCAATTTGCAGACATCATCTTAGGTTTTAGGCTATTGTGATGGCATTTACCATTTTCTGACATTTTATAGACCAAATGATTAATCAATGAATTGAGAAAATAATTTGCTGATTAATTGTTAGTTACAGCACTCATTTTAGCCATTAATATTTTATCAACTGGTTGTCCAGAAAATATATAACATCACAATTGATTCTGATGTGGTGATTTAAAATTACTTTGCTAAAATTACTATATTTACAGAAATAAATGATATTTCTGCAGTTTTGTATCCATATCATCCACCCCTACCCAAAATACTTTATGTCTATACAAGAGCACCATTTGGTTATTATCTGATTTTTGTTATAATCTTCCATTTCTACACACATTTTATTTCAAAATACTACAGCCTTCTAGTCTTTGTGCTAAGCGTGTATATATATATATATATATATATATATATATATATATATAAACACATTTGATTCAAGAAACACTTGAAACTTCATTTGAGATAAAATATGAAATTAGCTCATCCTGCATTCACAGCTTTTGTCACTCGTTAATTAAGATCTGGTTTCACATCTACCCCAGTGAGATTAAAGATTTCCTAAGCTGCTTGAATATGCCTTTCCCTCTTAACATACATACATAGCCCATGTATGTGCAGAACAGCTGTCTCGTGGACATAATGAGACAGCAGACCTCAGATGTGTGACGAGGTGCCGACATCCTGAGCCGTTATTCTGCTGCGTTCAGACTTTGCATCTCTGGCCATGAGTGTTTGATCTGACATGTTTACTCAGAGCCATCCCATCTCAGCTGTGGTGGCAGTCTCTGTAGATTGCATGATTTTAACCTATCACCTTGATCTTACAGAGAATGCTTTCACCACTATATATATTTACTTATAATAATACTCTTCTCTAATTAGGTGGTGCCGTGTTTCGTAACTACATACAATACTACTACAATTCATCACATGCTTTTCAGTACAAGGTTTCAGGTAACCTTAACAAAACAGAATGTGTGGAGAAGTAAACAAGCTGCTGGAATTAACCTTGAAAAGATTAAATACAGCAAACATTGCCATAAAAACTGCAATAACCTGTGAGAAGTTTGCCCTGAGCTTTCAAATTTATTGCGGTTTTCTCTTGCCTGCGTGTGAACCTTTCACAGTAACCTTTTCATCCCTTTCCTGCAAATATTTTCTCTTCGACAAATCTGTGCGATAAACTCCTGGTGCCGTGTTCTGAAAGTGTAGCTGTTGGCAGCAGAGAGAGTTTGTTCTCTCTGCATCAGCCTGGAGGAGAATTTAAGGAAACAACTGCTTCCTGACACGCTCGGACCCCAACTGGGTAGAAGAAGGGTCCAATGATTTATTGCCAGCGTTCACTTCACACTAGGAACGTGGGCTGTCTGGCTCCCCTCCTAAACTCACTGATAAGATTAAATGTTTGTCGAAATGAGGCCCTTGTTGCTCCACAGTCCTCTTTATCTTGGATGTTATTAAAAAGCATTCATCTAATACTCAAGCAAAGAATTTTGTTTTTATAGTCAAATTGAAATTATGAAGGAATCCGTATACATATATACCTAGTGTTTATTTTATTGACCCATGTATCTACTTGAACAAAACTGTAATAACCAAAAAGAAGAAATTCTAATTGTATTTTTGCATGTAATGTAACATTGGTGATCTCCTGTGGGCAGTTTTTGTTCCAACTGACAATGTTAGTACAAGTATTAATTTAATCGGTGCAATATCTGTTAATATATTAACAGAAATTCTTATATTTTACGCAACATAACATTGCAATCACATCATGCACAAATAAAGAATTCAACACTTTATGCCTTCATGCACATACAACACGTAGAATATTTCCAGCACCCAAGCGAATATCGTTTATATCTCATTCATCTGTAAGTTTCCGTTTCCTAGTCGGGATGAGAAATTAGGGTAGTGGGCAGGCCAAACTGTAAGGTGTACACAATGTGACTGGACAACTATGGTATTTGACCGACAGCTTACAAAACCAATAAGAAAACTGATGAACATAAACGAAAGAACAATAAAGATTGGCCTTTTTAATAATCTGTGTGGGCAGGCACTAAAAATAGCTCAAAATATTTTAGCCTTTGTATTGTCCCGTCTGTGATTTGAGCACTCCCTTGTCGCGATTGGAACCACAGGTGCTGAGGTTACAGGTCTACCCGCTGCTTTGAGTTGTGACAATCTGGTGCTTTATCAACACATCTGGAGCCATGAAAAGACACCCAACACTTATTAACCTGGCGTTACAGCTTTTCATGGACTTTAAGAAGTTGAAACCTTCATGATTTAAGCAAAGTTAAACGAAGATTCATTTGTTAGCATTCAACATACTACAGCTTCTATGAAAACTTGCAGTGCCGGTATTACGTCATTACAACTTGCACTCCTAAAGTAATTTTTTTAACTTTTTAGCTGTAATCTCTGCTGTCCAAATGTACACTGCTGTTATTACAAACATGGTCCCCTTTTGTACGCTGGTACAACCTTCTGTGTTGTTCAGCCACGCAGGAGAGACGCCCCACGTTATAGCCAAACTACGACCAGGATGCACACTTTTTCTGTGAAAACTCTGTTTTCATGTTACAGAGTGATATCAGCCTTTAAAAAGAGGAACACTGCTCCGTTTGAGGTTTGGGGAACTTTCGTCTACATGTTAATTTCTCATCGAAAACCCAGGGGGAAAAAAGGATAAGAGACTTAAACCGCTCACAGCTGATAGCAAACGCTACGTGGACTTGCAACAACATCCATAGTCTAAACAGTATGATGTGCTCCAGTCAGTAGTGCAGCACAGATGTTCACGGCACATCATGAGAGCTACATTGGCTCTCAAAATGACAGTTGCTGTGAGACCTGAAGCTTAGAATCCGTTTCCACTAAAATGTGAAATAAAAAAAAGAAAAAGAAGGTTTTAACCTCTTTTGAGAAATATGGATATATGCACAATAGCTGCAGTATGAATCTAGTTTATATTTTTTTGTACAAAAAGGGATTTCAGTTTGGCTTTTAAAAAATGTTTGTTTTAAATATTTATGCCAAAAATATTTATATATAAAAAGAAGCCACAGTAGGTGAAATGGTACTTCAGGCACATTTTCCCCCACACTAATCCACTTTAAAGGATGTTAGTAACACACCATCAATTCAGGAATGAGAAACCAATCCTCATCAACCAAACACTTAACTCAAACGAAGCAGCCATTTCACATGCATAGGTATGAGCCCTGTGGCAGAAGAATGATATCACTATGCCAGCATTGCTTAATTGAAACCACCAGCTCCATAAGCTATCCCATTACACCAGCCAGGTTGGGGTTGCCAGGTCAGAGTATAGAAAGCACCCATGCGTAGTTTATGGTGCTCCTACCTCAGATAATCCATACATATAAACTGTGATGTTATGAAGCTGCCGACCCCCTACCCATCTGCAGTCAACTTGGCCCTTGTACAATGCTCCTTCAATCACACAAAGCTCCCAGACCTTGCAGACTGGCCTACAGAGGGATCAGAGGAGTCCGTTTTCATTTGCATTTCCTTCACATGCCCCTGCTGGTAGATTTAAGGGGAATAAATAAATAAATAGAGACCATAGGCATTAACTACCTGAACTAGTGATGTTCCGTAAAAGCCAACACCCTCTGCTTTTTCCACCCACAGCAATGAATTGCAAAGGAATGTGGCCGCAGAACCAGATCAATTAAAAAAAAAAAAAAAAAAAATTGAAAAAACGCTTTGCACTTTAACAAGAACAGATGTTTGCAATCCTACTAGATATGCACCATTACATTTTAAGTGAAATAACCATGAATGTATGTATGCATGTTTGTGCCAGTGTTTCAAGAAAGTGGATGTAGAGTATTTGCGGGTGTTTCAGGAAACCAAAGAATACAAATAAAACCTGGAAAAAAAACACGGGCTTCTTCTGCACCCAGTCCGTTATCTTAGGCATCAAACATGTGATACCCCCTCCATCTGCGAGATTATGGGCGCTTAATCACTGTGAAGATTAACCTTATCAGAAATCGCATTTCTTCACACAGTTTCAGTTATAAAAAAGGACAAACTGTGGGAGAAAGAGTTGGAGTAGAGGTGGCACTGAAGATAGAAACAGACGATTGGTCCAAGTGAATCGAGATGCCTGCTGGCTGTTTTCCAGCTGCGTTATCATCTTTATCTGAAAATCATCTTTAAAAAATTAAAAAATAGGGCGTACACTGCTCAGTTTGAGGATTGGGAAACTTTCAACAACGTGGTTTTTTGTGCTGCCCAATAAGCCGAATGTTTCTTGGTTACCTGCTGTACAAATATTTCACTACGAGAGAAGTAGTAAGACCCGTTTCCTCTCTGCTACATTTTGATGCTTGTAGGCATCCGTGAGCTAGTTCAGGCAGTCAACTCGAGCTGCGCTGCTATACACACACACACACACGTGACAGACCTCACTCTTCACAGCCATCTACCAAACACACCCTCTCAATTTGGCTGTCCAATTATTTTTCCCCATCTCTCCATTGCTGCTTGCTCTTTCAGCCCCATCGCCACCCCAGCATCCACCTGCGGGCTCCAGCTGGGGCGGTTAAGCTCATAATGTTATAATAAACAATTCAAACGTAAGTTGTCCATCTGAAATAGGTTTTGTGATCCGACACCACTATTAACGAGACGACATAATTTTCAAGTGCGTTTTTTTAATCTAACACGGTCATGGTTAGGTTTAGGGACTTTGTCAGATACAGGGAAATGTCATGTTTTTAGGTTAATATAACTACGTGGTTACAGATCCCCATCAAACATGCTACAATGCATATAAAATACCTGTTTTGTGCAATAATAATCAGCCAATTAATTATTCACAGAAATAAAAGCATATCTACTAATTCTGAAAAATGTCTCCCACTTCACTAAAAAGTCCACTCTTGGGGTGCTCATGAATCACAATGTCCTTGGTTCAAATTCGACCAGGAACCTGTGTTGCATATCTCACATTTCTTCTAATCTCTATTATTTCTGTTTAATGAAAAAGGCATAAAATGGCCATGATAAACAAAGAGCAGTCTACCGTATCCAAGTCACGTGTATTGTTGACTCATCCATTGGTGGCTCTTTAACAATGTCATGATACTTTCACTTTTGTTCCTGACAGACGAGTCAAAACTCATTCTACCACTTAGAGGTCCTCATCGGTTATACCGATGTATTTGAATAAATAAATAAAAAAAATACTGTCATTTTAGTTGTCTCATGAATCGTATACGTTTCTGGTTAAGGTTGTGCCAACAATTGCCGATTAATACCAGCAAAATATATTGGACTGGGACTGTTAGATGTTACAGTCTCCAGATGCATCTTTGTTTGCAGTTCTGTAAAGTCATTCTATGCCTGACACTCGCATATTACAGTAATGATGTACACTTAAAGGGGAAGTACGCAGATACTACACATGAAAGTCTGTTTACAGGAATTGACTGCATCCGTGAAAAGTTGTATAAAGCCTTTTGGGGCTCCAAAGGCAGCCACACAAAGTCTGATAAATTGATAAAACATACCAAAGCTGTATCTATTTATAAAATCTCCTACAAGGTTGAATACTAACCATATAAATCTAAAATCATGTTTGAGGAAGTTTATGTATAACATGAGGGCAGCTCTGAGATATCTGAAGAGGTTCCAAGGAGTGGATCAGTAATTCAATTAGATGCAATGAAAGCACGCAGCATCCCTCACAGGGACTGTTGGATGCCTTCCATCCATTCTTCTACGCTTTATTAGATCCAGTTGTTGGAAATTAGATTTTGAAATTCTTGCTCCATTCCATGGATTTAAATAGTCCGCACTGGGAATGTTGACATTTACTGCAGAGGGTCAGCAGACATTCTCCACCAATGACCTTACTGAGGGCTGGTTTGTTGTAAGATTGGATCAGAATTGGCATGCGGTACTGCAGAGAACATTTTAAAGTCAGTGTGTAAATGCTATCAAGTGAGGTGAGACAAAGAAATGGGCTCACTAAGCCTTGTCTGACAGCATTATCATGGCCATTGGTAACAGTGGAGGGCACTATGTAAACAGCTTTCTCCCACATGCCAATACATTCAGAGCCATTACAGGCAGGAGTGAGGTGTCGCTTTGCATGCTAACAGCAAGTTTCTATAGAGAAGCTCACGCACACACATACACACCCATGCAAGCACACACACATGCACATTGTACAAAAGCGCACACACCATGAACATAAACAGTGACACACACTGACGCATTGTGGTGATAGAACAAACAAAGTACGGATATCTGCTTCTGTTGCTAGGATACCAGTTCTTCTGGCTCCTAAGTAAATCAGGGTGACTAGTGGCACAGACGGCTGTGAAAAATTAACACAAGCTGTGGTAACAAAGTAAAAGAAACCTCCAACTTAATGCGAAAGGAAAGCACCTACATTCAGCTGGTTTCACTTTAAGGATAGATTCACAGTTGTTCTGAGTCTGCTTTAAAAACAGCCAGGTGGTATATATGAATATTCAAACAGGTTTTAATCATCATTATAATCCTTCCTCATGTCTTCTTAGTGTGATCTTACGTTTACCTAAAGATAATACTAAAGCATCAGCGGTCTGAGTTAGAAACATCAAATGGGAATCTTCTGAAGCTACAATTCCTTCTTTCTGTTACTATTACTTACATTGGACGTGCATTAGGAAGGAATTTCTTAATAGCTAGTAGGAACAGGATTACAGCAAGCAAAACCTGTTTCAATGTCCATATGGGCACATGACTGCTGTTTAAGATTATGATTATCTCTACAATTTTAAAGTAGAGTTGGTAATTGTTTTGTCCATCAGGGATGGAAATTAGCACCAGCCACCAGTCAAAAGCTGATAAAATATGAAAGTGGTTAGTAGATTTCAGACATAAAGAAATAGTGATTTAGTATTGAGTTGGCTGGTGAATTTGTCAGTGGCTAGCAGATGTTCACTTTTTAAAAAGGTTAATTTCCCACCCTGGATGTACAAAAAATGCAAACTGCACTGATACACTGAGCCAATACATGTCACTGTATCTGCTGTGACCCATGTCACCTCTCCCCATACCTCCATCGTCAGACTGTTATTGTGCAATTATGGCCATTGATTTTCTCTCTCTCTCTCTCAGCACACCTCTGCATGACAGCTGGTCTTTATAAGTGGCCTCACCAGACTCCTAACTGCTGCCCTCTGTGGCCAAAGCTATTTGCTCGAAGATTTGGCCAATTTAACACGCTATTCCTGCCCTGTCGCCTCAAGGTGTACAGTAAAGCTCTTTGAAGCAAGCACAACTGCTTGTCCTTTGTGAGATTTTAAACATCATTCCTGAATGTTACTCTAGTTGCTTCTTTGCTCCTACACTCCGTTCTGATTAATTTTGAAGATATTGGCAGTGCTGACATTTTCCCGTATGCCCAAAATTTCAACCCACCTAAAATCCTATCGCATGAAATGACATCACATGTCAAGATGTAAATGCTTCAGAGTAGCTTCACCTTCACTGTTCACAGGATTTCAATCAATATGCCATAGTGACTGATATGTTTGACAATGCAAGGCTATAATTCATCTTCAATGCTGCTTTTATGCACAGAAACAGCTTTTTGTTTCATTCAAGCTGTATCTTTTGAATCTGACAGCGAGCTCCCAGGGAAGTGGAGTCTCAGTCAAAACACATCTTACGAACATATTGTTTGTGTTGAAGCTGGCAGCCACAAGTCTTATCACTCATGTTATGCAAGCAGTAACTGGACAGCCTTTTGTTTTCACTTCTGCTACTATATGGCCATGTTGTTCTCTTAGCATGGCCACTCATCTTCATACACTTGCCGTTGCATTACTTCATATAGATGCAAAATAAACACAACTTGCACAACCTTGAACTGAACCTCCCACCCTGGCAGTTCCTACTCAGGAATCCAAAACAAAACAGCAAGAAAATACAATTAACAGAATGCAAATCGAGCCATTAGTACAATGCAGTGCAAAACAGCTGGAAACCATTACTATAAAATGGAGTTATAACAAAGCAAGCAAGACCAAAATACTGCTGCTTTCATTGTGTGAATGTCTGACTCGTCCTCATGATCAATACAGGTCAGCACTGTGTTAATTTAAGTTCTTTGTACGCACAATTGTCAACGCATTGATTTGTCGACTGTAACTTCTAAGGAATGACACCAAAACTGGCTTAATTTGCAGAAATTAACTTAATAGATGAAAGAATGGATGGATAGACTGATTAAACAAGAAATGGGACATGTTTAATGACAGAAATTCAATTAAAATAACGATATAAATTGAAACGAGAAAACCTGAGTCAGGCAACTCATCCAAACCCAGCAATCCACCCGACATGCAGCAGCAGGCAAAAGCATGTCAGCTATGCAGCAGATGATTATTACCTTAAAATATCACAAGAATTCAGGCAGCCAATGTTTTCCTGAGACATGTTTTGTACATGGATATAAGATTGCCAATGAGTGTGCTGCAGTGGTTCAGCTCAGCAGTATAGATGCAATTATGACATGAAGAATTGCAAAGCAAGCGGTCACATAAACATATGGTATGTTGAGTACAAATACATCTACAATGATTAGCTGAATATTAAGAATATGATATAATATTGGTGAAAACAATCTGACAACATCCTATGTGAGCCAAAAGTCACGTTGAGTTTTCCTTGAATAGGGCTGGGCAACATGGGTGAAATCAATACCAATGTTAAACCCAAATATTTTACAATATCAATATTTTTACCTTGCAATTGTAAATGTGTATAGAATCTCCCAAAATAGTCACATTATTGTTCAGATCAATGAACGGTTAACAAAAACATAACCATGTGGAGCTAGATTTTAATCACAATATGCTGGAATCATTCATTTGGACAACAGATCTGTTCTCAAAACATCATGATATGATTGAATGGTCAATTATGGTTAATATGGAAAGTTCACATATTGACATTTTTCCCAGCCCTAGGAGTGCGAAATATGGATAAAATCCTCATTGTATATGTAACTTTAAGTTGTTTATTGATGCAAACATATGTGATGGCTGACAATCATATGATCATGGTATATACAGTATATTGCCATATTGCCCAACCCTACCATGAGGCTAGCAGTGCAGGGGATGTAATAGTGAATGTATGAGCAAGACAACTGTCATATTTTCATCAACAGCCTACACATCTCCTTAGTTTGCAGTGAGCCAAAATAATCCCACCCAAAACAATGCAACAACCCTGAGGAAACAGGCAGCTATACAACCAGTCATCCCTTTAAAACACACATAATACTTAAACACGAGTACTCATAATTTCACCACCTTGTAAATCTAAATGTAAACAGCACAAAAGCATCATTATGCCCATGCCAGACACCATCATGAGCACAGCCACAACAAGATCTTAATTACATCACAATTAAAACCAAAGCAAATAATGAACACAGTTTGATATCAGCAGCAGAAGAGCAGAAGTTAACAGCTTAGGTGCAGATTTGCGGCAAAACAATTAGCAGCATGGCGGCCATATTGACAAGCACTCAGACAGCGACTCAATGAACATGCTAGCAAAAGTGAACATGCTTACCGGGTATGAAGTGAAGCTGTGATCGCACAGTATCTTGTTATTGTAGTATCTTGTTAGACAGTAAAGAGTCTGTGTGGTCCAACGCTCCCATGGCAGGACAGAAAAACTACTTTCAACTGGAAGTGGCAGTTTGAAGCCAATGGCTAATTGATGATTGATTGGTGTGGGGGGAGGGGGGGTCACTACAGCAGAGATGAGCGACGCAATAACAGATATTACCTCCATAAAGTTGTCGAGAAGCCACATGAAGGGACTGCTGGCAGCTGAGCTTGATTAGTAAATGCTAAATTAGCTTTAGCAGAAATTGTAGTAGATGAAAACAGTGGGCAGGGCATCGGCCCTGCAAACACACCACCCTATGGCGCCCCATATGCAACAAACTGCCAGGCACGGTGTGTTCTGACACCTTTCTATCAGAGCCAGCATTAACCTTTTCAGCAGTTTGAGCTACAGTAGCTCTTCTAGCCAGCCTTGACCATGACCCTGTCGCCGGTCCACCAGTTCTCCTTCCTTGGACCACTTTTGGTAGCTACTGACCACTGCAGCCCGGGAACACCCCACAACAGCTGCAGCGTTGGAGACGCTCTGATCCAGTCGTCTAGCCATCACAGTTTGGCTCTTGTCAAATGTCACCTGTCAGTGGTCATAGTTATTGCTGATGGGTGTATATTATTCTGAAATGGCCCATTTTCCAATAAGCAATAACACATTTTTTTATATGACCTTAGATGACCTCAGGAAAATGTGAGGCAGGTAGCGGGACATCATTTCCACCATGAGGTGGAAATGTTGGGTCTATACATATAGAGTTGGTTTAGACTTGCTCTATATTAACAAGTGCTATGAGATATCGCTGTTATGATACAGCGCTATATAAATAAAAATGAATTGAATCACCAGAAGATAATTATTTTTAATTCGACCAACCGTTTCGGTCTGTTCACTGCCTGCTTTGCACATACCATAACTGGTCTTTCTGCCATCATATACTGAACATCTATAAAGGCAAATGTCTTTACAGCAGATGAGTCCTCCCTCCATAACGTGAGGGAAGGCAATATGTTGGGATGATAATAGTTACAGCCAGCAGATGGAAACAAGATATGTTAGTGTTGTCATTACGTTATAGCATGAATATGTTCAAATCAGTATTCTTCTAATGATGTGTGGTTCTAGAGAGGATGGAAGGAACTGAGAGAGCTATATGACCTCCACAAAGAAAAAACAGTTTTTCACTGAGTCATCCACAATCATAACCAAAGTAATTCACTGACAAACAACAAGGCGAACATACGGCACCTAAATACACCTCACATAATGAGGGGATGGGGAACAGGTGTTCACAAGAACCCAGGTGAAGGGAATCAACACAAATTAGAACGAGACCAGAGACTGGAAACCCTTCAAAATAAAACAGGAAACTCCAATGGATCCATGGATCATGACAGTTCTAGGTTTTGAGAATCTGTGGTTAATGGGGGGGGGGGGGGTTCTTAGTATGTAGTATATATTTCTTAAAGGTTTTGGTGTATCGGGTTATATATGCAATA
>JAVQJF010078125.1:0-19941 GCA_036023855.1 Gadopsis marmoratus | reverse complement strand
ATGCTGCTGACAGGCAGAGCCGAGCGCAGGTCTGAGGACGAACAGGCCAGCAGCCCACTCGCCCGGGACACGGCAGCAAGAGGCAAAAGAGAAGAGCGAAGAGAGCTAAGAGAATCAAGTAAGAGTGCTCTTAGGGTGTCTTCTTGCTTTGTGGTCTTCTGTAAAGGGGGCGGCGATGTCTGATATCAAGAGTGCAAAACTTTACTCCACCCACCCTAGATCTATTCTATCTTAACTCTATCTTAACTTCTTCTATTTTCTTCCTAAATAATTAATTAAGTAATTCAATTCATCACATGTCTAATGCTTCCATATTTAATAGTGACATTGACATTCTCTGCTTCAGAACGATACTAAACACTTTATAAAGACAGTCATAGACCATGTTTAACCAGGTTTAAAGGCCAAACATGTTATTATAAAAACACACCTAATATATTACCATGAGTATATAATAGTTCATTAAATATAATGTATTTACCATATATGTGTATATATGTGTACCTATATGCAGAGCAAATTAATGAGTAAATCATAATCTCAATGTCTCTCTATAGGTATTGCAAATGAAATAAGTAAAATATAATTAATTATCAGTCATCCACTTCTGATCTCTGCTAGAGTAATGTAGAAGAGGAGGTGGAGATGCAGAGGAAGGGCTAACCCCCATACAGACACATCTGCACTCAGGGATCGTATCAGGCATTTAAACTTAAATCTTATTTAATTACAAGCTGCGATCAATTTACTTGCTTTGTAAATGCATATTCACATTACCTGTTTCATTAGCTATTAAGCGAAACAAGACATCCCAGTTTCCATACCTGCATCAAAATCAGCATGTTCAACATGTTAAACTTCCCTACCTTCAGTGCTTTTTTAGACGGTTAGCTAAATATAGCGTATGAATAAATATACATTTACTTCAGCATGGCAAAGCCAGTTCCTTTGTTCTTGTGTCAAGAGTTAAATCTTCAGCTCATAACCTGGAATGTGCAAGTATTAGGCTAGTTTACTACAGGCCTGTTGTAAATTGGGCAACTGTCACTTAGCTTTCCCTTAATATCATCCATGGTTTATGGACTGGAGGTCGTAGTGGAGTCAGAATGTTTTGGGACAGTTCATCCTTGAGTCTCATCAGAGACTTGTTTCATGGCGGAGACCATGGCTGTCGCACACTTTACTGGAGGTGAATTCTTTCTCAATGAAAGATGATAAAACATGTTCATCATCATTCTCTTTATCATGCTACAACATTTATCTGTATTATATTTCCTTCTGAGCTTGTTCCACGTATCTATCTAGACAGATAAACACCCTTAATCAATCATCACTGTCTTAGTATTGATATATTGCAAACTGCAGTTTGTGCTGTATGCAGTAAATACTCTGGACAGAAACTAAATTGTATTCAAGGTTTTATTTGCCATTTTCCACGTGCTCCTTGGCTGCTGGAAAGCCCTTAACAAGCAATTGCTTTGCCTTCAATATGAGGCTGCTAACGGCTGCTGGATGGAGCTTAGCGAGGAAGAGATTTTGTTGATGTGTTTGCTATTTTTCCTTTGGTAAATGGAAGCTTCATTGATCTGCTTTAACATGTTTTTTTCACATAGGTATGGCGGCATCATCCAGCAAAAATAATGTAGTCTGAACTTCATGGCTGGCAGAAATACAAGCAATAATGTGTATGTGGGTGTGATCATGGTGCTGTAGCAGTAGAGCCAGACAGACTGCCGATATCTATAATTAATGATAGCCATAGCTAATCCGCACTTCACTTCGCATCTCTTTCAATTCCTCTGCCTTTCCCAGCCTTTCTATCTCCCCTCCTGGCTGTGTAACCCCATGGTTAGTGTGAGAGGACGTAACAAAACACCTCACAGCACAGATAAGGGTTGGTCCAAGATGCATAAGTGTGAGGGGTGTGCAGGGGCAGAAGAAAAGAGGAAGCAGCTGTCGAGATGGGAGGAGGTGGAGAGGAGGATAGTGGATGATGGCTTCACAGACACCGCTGAAAGGTTCTGACTGTCCCATGATAATTGTTAAAAGGTCAGTCCTCCTCCTTGCCCAGACTATAGAGTAGATATGCGCAAACACACAGACACGCATATGTGGACGCACGCACACCTGCCCCCTCCTGCTAGGGTGCTCTTTAGAGTGACACGGCTGCCTTTAGAGAATTCAGCGGATTAGCTCCTTAAATACCACAGCATTGTGATACATCCATGGGAGAAATGAAAAGAAGAAAAGATGGATAAGTGTGGAAGAGGGGGTATTTGATGTTCCCTTTCTTTTATTCTGAAATTCAGTGATGCCTAGTAGGGATAAAGGTTGATTCCTGCAGCTGAGCTGGAGTCAATAATAAGGTTAGCGCTCATGCTGTTAGGAACAAGCATGAGCGCACTTGGCCAGATACAAAGTAAAGGTTAAACCTACCAACATGCTGGAGGCAAATATGGTTAAAATTGGAAAACAAGGTTTTCTATGAGCCATAATTGTGTTTGTCTGATTTCATGCCGTGGCCAACACGACACACACAATGTCCTGTTGTCGCATTAAATCCGTCAATTCTCCATGCTCCAGAGCAAGTGTCTGCAGTACATTAACACGTGCAGCTTCTCAATGGACACAACATATTGAAATGGGGTCACAGAGGCCAGGCAACAGCTGCTTACGGCATTATTCACTTTGTCTGCTACTTTATAGTCACTCGGTTTCTGTGACATTTATGAATGGATAATGCCATCTGTCTTGGAGGGAAAGCTGCTCACAAGGACGGTTTAGGTGATAACTTGTAGATTTAAGAGCTAATCCAGACTGCCAGCCAGACTGGTTCAGGTCATAAACCCAACAAATATAAGACTTATTATGCTGTATTGAAAAATAAGCAAGAATCTACAGTCCAGCAAAAGTGGCTTGTTGTTTAAAGATATGCCGCACTGCATTCTAAAACCGCGGAAATGGTAGAAGGAAATTTTAAAAATAGGAATAGTCTGATAGCTTGAGATCAGCTGAATTGCAATTTTCATATTAACAAGGCTACTTAAATCATTTCATAAAGGTCAATGCAAATTAAATTGCTGGCTTGAATTCAATGGCAACAGCATCCGATCAATGCTGATTTGAATCGGACGATGAGCAGCTGTTACCACAGGAGGGAAAAAGAAAAGAAAAAGCAGCCTTTTGCAATTGGTGACCAACAAGAGATCAATAGAATTGACAGGCTTCAGAGAAGTCATGGCATCTGGCAAACGACAAGCACACACTTTTTTATAATTGGCAGCACAGGTTACTACTCAGACAGTGACACACATGCACTTGTTGTGTAATCACTAGCAGCAGGACAGCGTGTTTCAAAATCCACCCAGTTGTTTTGGCTCCTTCATCTTGGGATGCACCATTCAACAGAAGGACTTTCGACTGACTCGTGGCTAGTGATTCGGAGAGTGATTTGAGGCCCAGCGTGCTGAAAGCTGAATCGCTCACTGGCTGTGGTTACTATTCTCCTAACTGGTGAAATAGTCTCGTCAAATGACCACTGAATGTTTGATACACTAATGGAAATCAGAGTTCAGCAAGCTGTAATATTTCTGATTTGGGCCAGCAGTCTGCAGGCAGTTACAGTAAGAGCTAAATGAAGTAAAAGTTCCACTCCTGTTGGATGAGTTTTATAAGAGGACCCCATGAGAGGAATTAATCACTCCCCAGCCTCTGCATTAACACATTTGCATAGCATGTGATTTGCTGAATTTGCTGAAAGACTGCTGCTGTGGATATGGTTTTACAAGGGACTGTATGAAAATTACTGGAATGGAGATTGGGGCTATATTTGGGCTTGTGTTTTTTGTGTGTGTGTTTTCTTAAGCAAGGCCCTCCTCCCCAACATTACTAATATTTTACTGCACCTACTCAATTTGATAAAATGAACTCCCACCCTAACATCTCAAAATAACGCAGTAGTGAGATTTAAACATGACTACTTAACCAATCGCAGTTTTGACCTGATGATGGAGCTTGATGAAAAGTCAAAGGGTTGCCACAGGGCAACTCTAGAAGATAAGTCAAGGACTCACTAAAGTCACTAGTCTGTACGAAATGTGCCAATCCATCCAGCAGATGCTGAGCTGTTTTAATTGATTACTGAATATCTGAATAGCAACATAGACCTACCTTGGTATGAGGTGAACAGCACAAAGATGTTATCTGATGATGTTCTGAAGGCAAAAAAACCTGTAGCCACAGTATTCCATGATCAAAACGGCATTGTCTATTTCAATTCTGCTTCTGTTTTTCATGACAACAGAAGACAGAAATTGCCCAATCGCAGGAACAAGAAAAATAAATTGCATGCAGAGTGCAGGACTATTCACCAGGGATAATTTCAGAGGTTCTTTGTCTTATCCAAAATACAGTATTTTATTCTCTAATCACAGACATGGCAGATCTCATCTTATGTTGTCATCTGTCCTGATGCATCTGTATTACACCCACTGATTGGTATGGCATGAACTACAATGTTCAGTTACACCTAGCAATTTAACACTAAATTAATAGTTTTACAAGGCATTACACATTAGTTTCTTTTCAGCACAGTGATCCTCTCACATGTCTATTCTTACATGATTTGTGCTGTGTGATTATGCTTTTATACTGTGTTGTTTGCTAGGCCATTGCTAGGCCATGCTTGTAAGTAAAGATTTGTTCTTCAAGTGACTGGCCTGAATAAATGTTTAAAAATACACACAGAAATGGGAGAAAATGTATTATTGCAGCTCACTGGATGTCCTGAAGTTACATTACTTCTACACATATTGATTCAAGACAACTTCAGCTCATTCTATATGACATGAGTTATAAGGGAATAAGCTATTAAACTTTTTAATAAGTCAAATATTTTTCTTTTACATTCGGGGGAAATGTACTCCTGCCATCTGTCATTTAGGAGTGGAACAGTATAATTTATTACATCGAAGCAGTTTATATGGACTAGAGACAGGATTTAACAACGTGCATATTAGCATGAAAGCACAGACTATTCCCCCTCACTGGGATTGCTGTCAGACGCTGCATCTATAGAGTATACTTTTTCCAACTTGATCAAATGGTGGAATATTTATCTTGAACGTTATGTAAACTCCAAAAAACCCATCAATGTAGCACAGTTATATTTTTAATGGGGTGATATTTGGTTCAAGTTCAAAGTATGCCTATGCGATAGATAGAATAGCATGCAGGAGTAGTACCAAAGGGCTCCAGCAGGGGGAACGTAGATCTGCTGGGCTTCTTTCAGGGATAACTGGCTTCCTCCTTTCAGCCATTATACACCTGATCTGAGGAAAGTTTCATTTCACTACTCCTTTTTCAGTGCTTTTACACATATATACATGTATATTATTCTATAATACCTCTCCATAGGCTATGGGAAAAGTGAAATAGATAGGTTTACTGATTGAAAGCAAAACTTAGCAAGTGAAGAACATTTCATTTCATTCCTACTATAAACACTATTAAAACAATAGCGAAAAAGTTATACCCCCTGACATAGACGCATGCAGGTATGTGTGCACGCACACACTCAAACTTACATTTCCACACACATAAACAACTCTTGACTAGCTAATAGACTTGGCAAACATCAAAGTCAAACCTTCAAATCATCACAACACTGGCCTGGGCTTGCCCATCGGCCAAACTTCTATGTCTGTGGTTCATGAGAATCAAATTGGATTGGGGTGGAAAGCCTGCCATTATGTTGGGATTCTTGTCATGTGCAGTGACCCTGCTGCTTGGTACCACTCGTCTGAGCCTTGCGAGTCCGCCACTTTTTCTTCCACCACAAATTTACTTTGTCTGATCATTTGTTTTCCAATTACGTCCCTGTCCCTGCTAGCAGAAAATTGTCAGCTTTGGTTATGTGAACCCGCTGTTGGGTCTGTAACCAGGGGCAATGTTTGATGTTTCGAACATTTTCATACCCATTAAAAGATGAAGGCAGGGTGAATTATTATCCCGCAGAGTTGATTGGGTTTTGCAGGGGTGGTTTAGGTTGCTGCATGTGATGATATAGTAAGAGTCACACACACAAAGACACATTCGTATCTTCCCTTAGTGAAAGACTTAAACCTACATACACAAGTTATAGTTTAAAGTGGTGGATTGTTCATGAAGCTGGACTTTACTTATGCACTCTTGTTATTGAGTCTGTATTCCGCATTCAGCAGTTTCCTCACATCCGTGATCATTATTTGACCACAGTTTAAAAGTAAATAAAAACTTCACAGTATTTGCTCACAGCAACAGATTCAACGCAAATGCCAGAAACCTACGCCTTCAGCACTGCACCACAATTTAGATGAAAGATGCCAAACTGAACCTCAAGGAGATTACGCCCACGTAGCGGGGAAATACAACAGATGAGCATAACAATGGCAGCGAAATTGAATGGGACTTTGAGAGGCAGAGCAGAGGACAAAATAGCAGGGTGAGAAAGCAACAGAATCAATGTTTGGCTATAACTGTCGCATTAGCCATGATAAACGAGGCCACCGGCAGAAACTCTGGAAGTCAGCGCGGGACATTCCAATGATCAAGCGTTGAATAATCGGACACAATGGATACTGGGAAGGAGAGGCAATTTGGTGCCACGGATGCAAGAAAGAGGAGCATCACTTCACATATTGACCTTTAAAAATGCTATTAATGGATGATATCTTCAGTTCATAGCTGGATGAGGAGCTCTCCAGTAGGCATTTGTGTGCGGTGAAATTACACTGGTGCATTTCCTCCGCTGACAGCCTGTAGTATTTATCTGGGGTCGGGTTTCACTTCAGACAGTCAGTACTTTCAAAATGGAAAGGCCAGTTAAAACAGAAACAAAGTCTGACTAATGAACCAATCGGCTAAGGTGAAATGTTTTGGGCTTCAACATTAGATTTGTCACTGCACATACGCAGCACTCCATGTCATGCTTCACTATGTTTTCTTGGGCTAATGGACAGATGACAGTTGAGGCATTCATATGGACAACTGACCCGGTGTTGTCGGTGTCGCCGGCCCTGCACACCCCCATGCACATTCAAACAAGCAAACCAAGAAACAAACAATCTATAGGAGATCTCATTTTTGAGCGCTCTGGTACTGCAGTTGTGTCCGTCAGGCAGCCTGTTTCTGACAGGTTCAAAGCAATTTCTGCCAAATACCTGTGGCTTTGGAAAATGTGACTACAGACGTTCTCCTTTTTTTTTTTTTTTTGGGCCTTTATGCACAGCTCAGTGTTTGTATTGCTCGTATTCTTTCGTGCTCCCGAGAGGTAGCAATTCAGAAACATGCTTACAAAAGAACTTAAAGGGTCTAGTATTGTGACAGTTAACAAAACAAAAACAAACAGTCAAAAAGCCTTCAGCTTCTGTAAGACAGGGATCAGAATATGGGTTTTAATGAGGTTGCTTTTGCCAAGATTATTCGTTGGGGCATTTTTCTCTTCATTAGACAGTGCATAGTTAAAAGGCAGGAAAGAGTAAGGACAGTGAAATGTCATGTGACAGGTGAAAGAATTTTCTGAGCCAGGATGATCCAGTAATATATGATATACACACATAGGCTATAGTCTATACTATGCCACACTATAAACATGGAGCTGGAGCTAGCGGAATAGCTTAGCATAAAGACTGGACACAGGAGGAAACAGCTAGCCTGGCTTGTTCCAAAGGTAAAAAAATCCACCTACCAGCAACCCTAAAGCTCACTGATTAACACGTTATATCTCGTTACGTGTCAACGTGTCAAGTTGTGCTAAGCTAAGCTAGCTGGCTGCTGGCTCCACGTACATTTCTACCTTACAGGCATGAAAATTGTATCAATCTTGGTATCAAGCAGCAGAACACAGAAATGATTTATAAGGATTCGGAGTTGGAGCAGATGACTGTATACAGCATGTGGCGCGTGACAACTGAACAGCGCTTCTCGATGGTTAGTTTTGACTGTGGGGACAGGAAGCACACCTGTCCCAGATGATCTGAGAGGTCTGGATGGTTCTTACTGTAGCAGAAGATCCATCTAAACCATTCAGTACTTTGCAAACCAATAGAAGTATTTTAAAATCAATATTCACGCACACATTTTCGTATTGGTCTTAATGTGGATGTAATATTTATAAACCTGTGTCCATATTTCATTAGGTTGAGTCAAGCAAGGCACTGAGTTTTAATCATTTTTCTTTGCCACCAAAAATAATGATTTCTGTTTTATCTTTGTTTAACTTGAGGGACTTTTGGCACCTCAAATCACTGATTTGTCTGGTATCTGGTAATACATTTATGTAAATGTGTGTGTGTCATTTGCATGATCATTGGAAGATGCTTAGACTCAATTCGTGAAATGCTTCTTTAAAAATTTGCTGTGAAATTTGTTGTCTGGGATGATTGTCAGCCAATTTCACTTTGCAGGGAACAACATGCGTACGACAAGCATACACCTTTTCGTCAGCCCTCTCAGGTACAACAATTTGATGTGATAACACTGCTTCCTCTTTCATCTGAGGAGCTACAACCTTAAACCCAAAACATGACTTTGACATTTTGGTAAGGAAAAAAACAAAACAAACAAACAAACAAACAAAAAAACTCCCCCCAAAAACTTTCCGTCCAAACAAAGTGTACACCCTCCAGGCCTTGGATCAAATGCTGCAGCACCTTCTCTCTTCTCATGATTATCTCTCACTCTTAACTTTCCTGCTGTCTCTATTCAGGAGAAAAGACTTTCTATCCTTTGAAATGGAAAACTGCTGCTGTAGGCTTTGCAAGTGTACTTAAGATTCATTTGAACTGGAACAAGAAATTCTGTTGCTGTAGGTGGGCGTTTGTGACATATAGCTTTTTTCCCCCTGACAATCCACATTCGTATATTTTCCTTGCAGACACCTTAGAGGGACACCTTTCAACATTTAACAATATAGTGGTGGTGACACTGATGTCTGCTGCTTGTGTACTGTTGGACAATGATGTCTCCGACTCTTCAGACATTTGAAATATCATTTGAAATGTGTAAACATAAGGACGTTTGTGGTTGATGAGGAACAGCTGTGCTTTTTAGCATATAAAGTGTTTTATTGACTCAATTTCTAAGTTTTTATCCTTCCAGCTGGCATATTGTAGGTGGTGGTGCTGGTGTTTACATAGGTGCCGCTTACCTTGTACAATGAGGTAGACCTGTGAGGTCTTGGGCTGCTGTTTAGTCTGGATGGAGCAGGTGTACGACCCCTCGTCATACACATCCACCTACACACAATAAAATAGAACATTGTTATTTCATTAGTTTGAATGTTGAATCCCTTCATGTTACTTTGTTATCCTTTTTACAAGCATACTTCTTTATCATTTCACTTTTATTATTATAATTCTCTAAGAAATAATCCATATAAATAGTTGATTCCCAAACTACACTGTCAAACATTAGTGGAACCACCTAAACTTTTCTAATAAACTTAATGTAAATGTGTTTTAAAAAATTTAAGTTCAGTTCAACTTAAAATTTTGACTTTTTATTTTAAGTTCTTTCAAGTCTTTTGAATTGAAACGATGCGTTGAATGAATGCACTGCTTGGAGTTCACTCAACTCATTAAAGAAACATGATCAGCATATTAGCAGACCTCCCTTCGTGCATCATTTGAAGTGAAACTCTCCAGAGACCCTATTTTTGTGCAGTTTGAGGAAAACCTATATGATAGAAACTTGGCGTTTGTCTTTACGTGTTAAACTAAGTTATGGTTGTTTCTTCTCATGGCAATAAAACTATGCTTACCACAATGGTTGTTATAGAACTCAGTGCCTGCCTCCATACACTTATCATTTTTAACATAGTCACTGGGAGCTATGCCCTCACTGAGGGGAAAGATTGTCACCCTGGTTAAGTGACAGGACGTGTTGAGTTAATTAACATTTAAACTTGACTATGATCTGTCCCTAACCTCAGACAAAGTGCTTTGTTGCCTAAGCACACGAGCGACTCAGGATGTGAACCCTGTTCTCTGGGGTCAAAGTTCATTGCAAATGGATTCAACCTTTGTAATTCTCTCTTTTGCTTTGTATGCACCTATATGTCCATTGCACTGTGCACACTACACCAAGTTTTGTGTAACAATGTTCTGTTCTTTTGTCTTGCATTACTAATAATAATAATATTAATAAAGCGTCATATACATATAATATACATAACAAAATAATGTATCTCTACTGAAGGAATGAGTTGAGTTACACAGACGTTATCCTCTAATGGGTTATGCCACCACTTCTACACATTTTGTTTGGAATGCATGATTCATTCCACGTATTTGTTCCAGGTTGAAACTTGAGGCATTTTTGCTGCGACTAGAAGTTAATGAATTATAAACATGTTGGGAGAATACGCTTGTTCACTTTCTTGCCATTACACAAGCAAGTTTTTACCACTCGCATATGTATCTATTAAATATGAATACCTTTTTACCTTTGGACAGAGCCAGGCTAGCTGTTTCCCCCTGTTTCTGGTCTTTATGTTAGGTTAAGATATCCATCCTCCCTGCTTCATATTTAGCGGGAGCACAAGCGTATTTCCTATCTTCTCATATGTTCATGTGACAAAGCACACAGAAAGTATTAAATCAAAACTTAAGAATAGAGTAGAAAGAATAGTCCCTCTGACTGAACCTGCTGGCTAAATGAATGGATAAATATTTAAACAACACAGCCGTTGGTCTTAAAAAGAATACATTTAAGCTAAAGTGCGCAGTTTATTAAGGTCGTGTGTCTCATGATTTCTGAATTCTTGAAAGTAAAATATTCTGTTCTTTCCTATCTCCAGATGATAACTGTCATTCAAACCCAGCTCATGATGAATCAAACATCCAAGTATTGTAGTACAGACCAGCTTCTAGGTTAGTAGTACCTTCTGTATGCGCAGGCTGTACTCCAGCTGTCCTTTAGTGACCAGATCTACTCTGGGGTCCAGAGACCACTTGTCGTGCCCGGCAAAGATGATGTTAGATCGATTGAGCCAGGCCACCTTGGACACTTTGTCATCAACATAACACCTGCAGACACAACAAGAGTAAGTGAGGTGAGGAGAAGGAAATAGAAATGGACGGCTTGGTTTCTCATTAGGGGATGCAGTGCGAGAAGGTGTGAAAAGAAAAGGCATGCAGCTTATTTCATTTCATGATATGCAATCTTATTAGGAGAAGTCAAATGTGGAGTTTTGTAGATAGGAAACAAACACATAACAGCAGTTATGCAATCCCACAGAGAAGACAGGCTGTATGGAACTCAGCTGCTTTTTAAGTAAGGGTTGGTTGGAAAAGCACAATCATTTCTTGAAATGGGCCAAGTTGGGTGTATTGCAACACCGCTCAACACTATTGTGTTTGATACCGGTGACCTGCACGGCTATTCCAGAGTTAGTTAACACATGTCTTTCTTTTCCCCATCTTTAATTCATCCCTCGCAACTGATTCTCTCTCATTGTCTCCCCTCTTCAGTGTCCTCCTTTAAATCTGCCCTCCCTCCCTCTCTCTGATAAGTACATCCCCTTAACAGTGAGCCTTTTCCTGTGGATGAGAAAGGACACCGGTATCCTCGTGTTTACTTCTTGTTGCACGCTATCAGAGCATTACGCCAAGTAAGCTTGAGCTAAGACATCTCGCACGGGAGGGACGGGAGCTGAGCGTCTACCTAATGAATAAATGTAAATGTGAGAAGACGTCGGAATCAATGAGAATGGATATCTGCCGTAATGCAAACCGACAGTGGATGCGGCTCACATGCAAATTCCGGCACCTCCCTGAGCCTTGGCTGTACACACTGCTTTGGAGTGTGTTGAGCAACAAGAGAGTAGATTAGCGAGGCAGTGGAGTGAGGCTGTCTTTGGCAGGTGACCCCGGGTGATGCACAAAAGTGGTGGTGCAGTCACCCCGGCCTGTTACCCAGTGGGAGCTGGATGTCAGATTTGGCGAAGGCTTGTACTCGCAGCTTGAATCCTTGTTGATGCTCCTTCCCTTTGTGTGGAACTCCGATAACTCCCTGTTTTTATTTACTCGTTTTGACATCCACCTTCTACTTTCTACTACAACTCTTCCCCAAAACTATAAAAGCATGGATTTGGTGAATCCAGAGGAAACCTCTGGAGCACTAAAATGGAGCCTAAGGCACATCATTCAAATTCACATAGTTTAGATTATAGTATGACTCAGATTTAATATGACCTTTGAGCTTTAACCTCCGCAAATCAACCATGAATGATGATGGGCATTGGTTACATGCTCAAACCCTCAGAACTTTACATTATATTCTAGTCAAGACCTTGGTGCTTTCAAAGACACAAAAAAGAACATCATTTAGAATTTAGAAAGAGGCAGATGCAGAACATAGTGTATACAATACAGTCTGCGACATTGTTGTAGTGTGGGAGTAGAGGTCAACAGTACATCAGCTACTGAGACGTGTTAATCATGCAATTATGTAAAATCTACTGTATCAAGCTGCTGATATATTTTCTTGTGTGTAGGATTTTCCCTCCAAACTGGTATTTCCTTTTAATTAACTGCACATTTTCTTTATTGTTACAGCAATCTAATATACAAAAGGTAATAATATTGTCAGATTCTTTATGATTAGAAATGTATGATATGTTGGTTTGTTTCTAAACTACATTTTTATAAATTAAGTTACTTTCCGTGTGTAAATGTTCAAAATTTGTGACTAATGACTGTTCAACAACTGATAATGCTCTGTATTAGTGAAACATATTGATACAACTTAAATAACAGCATTAAAGTTTTTATGTTGAAGTAATAAACTGACTGTACTTTTCCTTCAGTTGTCTCTTTCAAAACCTTTAGGTTACATTAAACTGCATGCTGTTACTGAACCTGAATCGTAAGAGAGATGAAGAGATGTAAAAGATGGTAAATGGACTTTTACTTGTACAGACCACTCCAAATTTTCCAAAGTTCATTTTACTCAAACACATACCTATAAATAGTAAAACCACACAACTGCAGTGGTCTCTTAATTTTCTCCAGAGCTGTATAGCACCTTTCAACCGTTGAAACGGTTCCCAAAGTGCTCTAACATCAATCTAAGCTCATTTCATAGAGTTTAGGATTAAACTACAGGCTTGCAGCACAGATGTTTAACAAACAATTATAACATGTCATAATGATCTTGTGACCCTGTCTGTTACTGATCTCAGAGACTCATTCCTCAATTAATAATTGCTGATGACAAAGAGGCACCTCTCAAGATCTAAACCAAGTGTTTTTTGATGTAGAAGAAGGCAGAAACTGTTCTTGGAAATTTTATTTTGAAAAACTATACTACTCTACTAGGAAATTAGTATTATAAAAACTTGATAGTGTTAAACATACAAAACTATGTGTGCTGAAATTTTCACCACACACTCACTGACACCTATATTGCTATTTACTGACAGACACTATTGTCCAAAAAACGACGGATGTGGCAAGCTGTTAACTTTGACTATGTCAAGGGCAAGTGCAGGTTTGAGGTTTTCTTTCGGCATTCTGAAGCAGGCCCAATGGATGCACAGTTCAGAGACTGCAAAGCTGTTACACCGCCACTTGTAAACAGAGATCATGCAATTAATATGTAAATGTTAAAGGCTTTAAACTCGCAAGTGGATATGAGAATAGATTAAACCTGTGTGGAAAGTGGGTAACTGAAAGGAGTTATAGAATTCAAAACAGAAAAATTGAAAATAAACCTCTCTGCTGCCTCGACAGCAGTGATGTAAATATATAGACATGAAAATGACATTTTTGTGTGTTAGCATGGTAACATTTCACTCAAAACCACAAATATCAACCTCACAGTGGCCCTAGAGGAAAAGTAAATTCATAAGGATTCATCCTAAGGGCACCGTGAACGTCTTTACAATATTGCGCCAATCCTTCTAGTAGATGTAGATATATTTCACTGGACTTTGATCCTGTAGGTGGTGCTAGATTAAGTCAGGGGATCACCATACAATGGGGACCATGAATGTCCATGAATCCATAGATCCATCCATCCACACCATTCCAATGTGTCCAAAACTATAAAATTAGCACTGACTACATGATTCCCATCACTACAGTAATTCCATGTGTTTTATTGTTGTTGTTTTATTTGTTTTCTGAAATGTGGTTTTGCCTTCCCAGCCATGGTAAAATAACATGAATATAAAATCTGGAAAGGGCACTCCTCCTTTACTTTGAAGGTAATATCAAACAGCTTACTCTGATTTCCTACACCATCAATTTCCAGGTCATGACGGAAGGATGCGATCTCGTGACAATAAATGAGCAAACATTTGTAGTGCAGCCCGATGCACCTAATTATACCCTCTGTGTAAGTGCGACAAGCAGTTTTAATTGTGGATCGCACTCATGCTGTGAGTGTGGCTCCTCATAAGCATCATGCGAGCTCTTGGATAAATACAGGTGACTGGGACTATTAATCATCCAAACGTTCCTAATTGTATTACCTCTGTTGAGTTGGTGGTCACCATATGCTGCTCCATATGGGTCAAAGAAATAGATAAATAAATACACAACACATGGTGGTACATGCCACCACAGTCAAACTTCAATCAGAGCCATATTCCTCTGGTCCAAACGTTCTCATGTTCCCTCGCCGTTCCCTCTCATCTCGCACCTCTGCCTCGCCACACCTCCACTACTCTTCCTCTCGCTTCCCTTGATTTCTCACCCAGTCTGCATCTCATCTGGGCCATCTTGCCTCTCTGCAAGTTCCATCTCCCCTCTCTCCTCCCCATCAACACACTGAACCAGAAGTGGATAGTATGAAATAGAAATCAAAGGAAGTACTCATTGATCTACGCTACAGGTCGGGTTTCTCTGCTACCTCTTGCAGCCCGCTTTGTCGGTCTTCCCTGGAACTGCTCAAGCCTCCGGAGTGTCCTGGACAACCCTTGGTGCATAGTGTGTAGAGCATGCTCAGTATTGGCTATTTCCTGTTCTCACTAATGAGCAACTGCCTGCGAAACAGAGAACTTCCTATCACTTGTCAGAGCAGTTGTCTGCCTGTAGCTCTTGCTTGCTTCTTGCAGAGTAGCTGTCAAGGTGTGACTAGGCAGGGCCGGGTTTCTTGGGCTGTGCTGGGGCTCTGCTGGACTAGAATAAGAAATAAGAGCTTGGCTGTCTATGGTTGGCCTGATCTGAGGCATATTCAACAAGTCGCTCGCAGGGAACCCGATTTGATTGGAATAGCGAGCCACGGTTGAACGATTTGTAATGAAAATCCATCCCATTAACTGGCTGCAGCCATCACAATGATGCAGTATCTCAGCTGTGTTATTTACCCAGCGTGACTTTATTTATTTGAATATTTGGCAAAGAATCAGCCCTCTTTAATCACAACAGCATCTCCATTTTCGCAATCCTCTGCAGAATCCTCTCCAAGCTCATAATCCTCTGCAGAATACATAGTCTCCGCTAACATAAAAAAGCTTGTAAATGCTAGCAAATATTTGCTGATGCTAGTAAACAAAAAGTCTTGTTAAATGCACCTTTTTTTTTTACTGGATTTTACAAAGTGGCGTTGTTGTTTATCAGTCTCTTTGGTGTCCGGGGCTGGGTTTACACGGGGGCTGCTATGTGATGGATGCTTGGGTTGCTGTCCTGCGCTGTTTTACCCTGAGCTTTGTTGATTGATGCTCTGCTATGGATATTATACTCCTTTTCTGCCCCGCTGTGCTGAGCTAATATGGACTGGCCAATAGGCTATGGCTGACAGGGGACTGTGTGGGCTGACAGATGCCTGGGCCAGAGCTGCTGAGCTGGGCTTGTGTTGACAGGAGGGCTGGGCTGGATGGATCCCTGCTCCAGGGCTAGCCGTGGGGGAGGACCAAAGAGCAGGATGAAGCCAGGGAGTGAAACTGTAATGAGAGGAACGATGTGCCAAGACTGACAGAACAGCCCCACCACCCGCTATTCCCATCAATAGCCAGTTCTCCTCATCTCACCTCGTCTTTTCTGTCCTTTTTTGCCTCTCTGACACCTCTCACCCCTTAACTAAACACTTTTTTTCTCAATTTTCTTTTTGTAGTGCGTCTTTCTTGCGTTCTTCCCTCCACCCTCTTCAACCTTCTGCATCCATATCACTCCCCTCCGTTCTACTTTTCTCCCTTTTCTCCTCATCTTGACTGGGCAACCTGTGTCACTAAAGCGTATCTGCATGCATGCATGTCTTATTACGGGTTGTTGTGTTTGTTGCAGCAAATTTCATAACTGCCATGCAGCGAGAATCTGACACATTTTGTCAGCAATCGATAACAATTAAAGGCAAGAGTGGCAACCCACCTGGTTGGCAAGAGCCACCAAGGCTAGCCAGTACGCTCTGTGTCTTTGCTGTCTATATGCATGTGGCAGGGGGCACAACAGACAGAGGGAGGGAGAAGGCGACATTGCAAATCAGACCAACAAGCAGATAGCCAGAGAAAGAAAAAATGCGCCACAGAAGAAAGCGACACAGAGCGAGGAAACGTAAGCTATGGGATAGAAGCAAAGCTAAAGCTGCATACCAAATCAAAGTCAGGTCATTCCTTTATAGCCCTCAAAGCAGTTTCTTGCCCCAGATATTCCCTGTGTAGCAGGTTAAATGTATTTCCGGTAAGGACTAAGTTTATCCCCTAGGACAGGGCTTAGCAGAACAAAGCGTTTTGTGAAATACCTGGTGCAATGCTGAATTGCTATAGGTTTCACCTTCCACTTTTTAAAATTATGACAATAAATGGAAGCTAAAGCATTTACATTTGAACAGTCAGTAAGTAAGAACTGGGCTGTTAAACTATGTGGAATCACAGAAACACGTGAACACAAATATGAAACTTGAAAAGAAAATGTATTGTACCTGTGCGTGCACTTGGGCTTGTGTGTGTCACGGTGTGTCATGTGTTAACAGACAAACAGCAGGTAAAATTTTCATTGTGCCTTTGTAAATTGCTGTTGACACCATTGGCAAACAGGTCCCATTAATTATTGTGATTTCATAAGTCAGGTGCAAAGTGTTCGAAGCTTGTTTGGGAAATTTCCTTTGCAGGTTTAATGAGGCGTTTCAGGAGAGGAATGATGAGGGTGATATGTCGAGGCTGATAAACTGTCTCGTTTCATCAATAGTGATTCTAAACAAAGCTATTACCAACAGGAAGAGCCCCATCCTGTGGGCCCCGCAGACAACCAGCTTGAAAAGTGGTCTGACTAGGCCTGAGATCCACATACAAAGAGGAACAACATAAACAACGACAGAGCTGTTTTAAACCTTTAACTTCATCATGACACAGTCATTCCGAAATTGTACAATCACTTCAGTGCACTCATCATTAACTCCCTTAAGCCAAGCCCTGGAGCCAAGCCCTGCTGGGGGAAATCCCTAGTGACATGAAAGCATCAAAATAGACTAATAGTTGTTGCTCAGTTGATTTATTCCCTCTGCTTCAGAGCCCCCAGACAGTCACAAATCCTCATAATTCTCCCATCATGAAGCCCCTCCATCTTGGTTGGCATGCATCAGTGCTTGGAGCAAGTCATTAATCAGGGCAGGAATGATTGTTTTGAGACTTGGCCAGCAGATCTAGCGGAGGGAAATTATTAATCAAAAATGGTTACAAACAACTCAGGAATTTGCAGGTCTGCTAGAATCAAATTTGCTTGGCACAGGTGTGATTTCACCTCTAAGGCTTTGCAGGCGCCAGGGCAGTTTCATTTAAGTGTGGGTCGTGTTTTTCAAAGATTATAAAGCCGTTCCAAATAGATGGTGCACTTGGGTCTGCCATGAAGTGGCAGAAGCTTCAAAATCTCCACAGCAAATGTTGGGGCCAGTAGAGGAGGGCAATCCAAAACATGCACCAGTGGAAACCAACACCTAACTGCTGAGCACAGTTCAGACTATGCATGTCAGCAGTGCAGAAGCACTGACACTTCGCCTGTCAGTCTAGCTTCACTTTGACCCATTCATCCTCATGAATGGGTCATTCAATGCGACAACTCCTCTTCCCCTCTTCTGTGTTTTGTTTTTAAGCAGGGTTGGAGTGCGAGGGAGAAATGGTTGGATGTAACGAGCCCATGACAGAATGGCCTCTCATTGAGACATAGGCAGGAGGATCTATGGCAAGGACAGGATGCAGCTATTAAATTGCAGAAGGTGTACTGTGTGTCTCCTGCTCTATCATATCTTCCCTTTTTGTCACTCTCGTTCTCCTTCCCTCGCTTTCTTCTGCATTGTTCCTTCTCTCGTCTTTGCCCTTTCCGCTCTGTCTTCCTCATTGGTTCTTGCCCCATCATTTATCTCTGTTCATCTTCTATTCTTCCAAACCGTTGCTCATTCTCCTTTTCCTCTGCCTCTTATTACTCCCCCATGCAGCTGTGGTCTGACTGCACAGCAGATTCAGTCAGTGCTTGTAGAGGATGGACAAAATAACAACAACACTAAGACAAAATACTACTGTACCTTTGTGAAGCTTATAATATACAGTATATATTTTTGTGGAAAGTGCACATGAGAAGGGTTGTTTCAACAGCCTGTGTTGCATTGCATCTGGATATCCCTGTATCTGTGTTTATGCCTTTGAATCTGTGCTGCGTTGTGCTGATGAAATTGTGTAAGTATAGGGGAGAGAGATATTATTGCTAATGTAAGCCACATGCCTCTTACAGCAGCAAATTATAGTCAATACGCCACAATTACTGGCTGCAGAGTGTCGACCTTTCCCACCCATTGCTGTCTTTAGCCTGCATTCCCTTCACAACACACAACCTGCTCTTATTATTACAGGATGTCACAGAAGGCCTTGTCTCCAAGTGTGACACCGTGGAACTGCTACCTCATTTCTCCGATCTCCACGTTTACCTCATATGCAATCCATCACTGTGTTCTGCTTTGGTGCATTACGGGCACAAAGCGGTGAATCAGTTGAGGATGCCGCGCCACTGAAAGAAGAGCAGAGGCAAGAGGAAAAGAAGATACTCATATAAGTGCTAAATTACTCCAGACCCTGCTGCCTGTATTTACGCTGTGAAATTAAATGCAGCATCATAAATCCTGTGAAATGAAATAGGCTTTGTTTGAATTTGTTGGCCCAGCACACTGTTTATGTGTAGCCTGTTAAGGAGCCTGATAATGAATAATTCTATCTCTTTATATGAGAAAATTATTTAGTTCTACTAAGTGTGCAACAGCCATGGTCTCCGCCATGAAACAAGTCTCTGTTGAGACTCAAGGATGAACTGTCCCAAAACATTCTGTCTCCAGTACGACCTCCGGGCCATAAACCATGACGCACCAGGACTCAGGGATGATATTAAGGGAAAGCTAAGTGACAGTTGCCCAATTTAGAACAGGCCTGTAGTAATAATAACAATAATAATAATTACTTTGAATGAATGAATGAATGAATATAGCACCTTTAAAAACTGCGTTTACAAAGTGCTTTGACAACAATGCAAAGAGCGCCTCAAATATATAGAACTGAGCGATAACAATATAAAATAATATCAAAATGACATAACACGAAAGCAAGTCAAAAGATTAAAAATAAAAGCAAAATTCAAAAGATTAACAGTCAACAATAAAAATGAAAAAATTAAGTTCATAAAAGATCATAAAAAAACAAAATGACATCACATAACAGCAAGTCTAAAAAAATGTTTTTTAAGAAGTGATTTAAAAGAGCTTAGTAAACTAGCCTAATACTTGCACATTCCAGGTTACGGCCTGAAGATTCAGCCCATAACTGAAGACCACAAAGCAAGAAGACACCCTAAGAGCACTCTTGCTTGATTCTCTTAGCTCTCTTCGCTCTTCTCTTTTGCCTCTTGCTGCCGTGTCCCGGGCGAGTGGGCTGCTGGCCTGTTCGTCCTCAGACCTGCGCTCGGCTCTGCCTGTCAGCAGCAT